>CAEGAE010035250.1:0-147168 GCA_903067095.1 Girardinus metallicus | reverse complement strand
TATATATATTTTTTTTTTTTTCAATTATTAAACAGTGGTGTAAACATACTGATTTCTTAAGCCAAACTTTGAGTGCTTGCTTATAGATTGTTACAGTATCAAAATATTAATATTAGTCGATGATCTCATCAACAAAGGATACATAAGAGACACATTTAATGCAAAGAAAAAGTATTTTCCCCTTACATATTTAGCCTTTTGGCGAATTTAAATGTAAAAAAATATAAAATAACCTTATCAACACAAGAAGTACTTGTCATGTATTTTATGTATCAAGGACAAAAAGCTGTGAAAATGTCAAAGTATAGCGATCCCTACTGTTAATTCAGATTGTACCGCAATTATGTGGATTATTTATGTAGCACTAATTCACAGCAAATGTCTCAATGGAGTCTACAATATAGACAAACACAATCTGTAGATCTACGGACAAAAAGGATCAATCGCATACATAGATTTGAAATCAATTACATGCATTCCAGTTCGATCCTCGTTATAAAACAACTTTGTTTTATTATTCAAACTGATATAAAAGCCGACAGGGTCTAAACACGTTTTTGTTTATTGTTCAGGTGAACAATAAACTAGACTGGAGCAATAACTGATGCTTTTTACAGGAACGGTCAGAGCAGAGGAGACTTTTCTGTGAATATTCATGTTCCCATTTACCAATTTGCTACTGTGACACTAGAATTTCCCCATACAATAAAGGATATTTCCATCCTATACTTCTGTTCCATATTCAGTAAATTAGAATGCCGTAAAAGGCTAATTTATTCCAGTAATTTAATTTACTACAATAAACGGATGTTGTTGAGAATCATCAGCTGTCACCTGATAATTTCAGCTGATGAAAACACAACATCTAAGGGTAGCATGTTGCATCAGACCAGTAGAAAAACATTTTTAGTGCAGCCATTCATGCTTAATTCAAAGTTAGAGCCGATTCCGTAGAAGGTCTGCTTCCTGTTGTACTTTTATAGTAACTAACCTCAGTTTCCGGTAAAATTTTACTACTATTCACCGGTGTGCAGTTATCAGTGCAAAGTGCAATATTTGTTAATATTTGTGCTAAATATTATTGTTGTCTATTCATATTAACATCCCACATTAACTTATTTTTAAACAGTTTGATATCCCAAACCCACCATAACAATTATTATGCAACTTTACAAAATCACGAGAGCCGGAAAGGAACTTTGACATCTGCAATATTACTGGACTAAATACGTTTTTACGTTTGTAGATCATTTTATGCAAAGAGGACTTAAAGATAACGAGATTGCTGCACAATCTAGAATTACATAATAGCACTGATGGTGGGAAATTAGTCAAGACACCATTTTAGTGCTCTCACAAGGCTGAAAGCACCATCACACCTCTGAGTGATGGTCAATTTAGCTGAAATTATTTAACTTAGCTGATCGTAGTGTGGAGATTTTACTGTAACAATAACTTTGTGTAAGTTGTAAAACAACCACTCATCATGTTCTAATTAAAATGTGATAGCCCTTTCAACTTTATCACATGATGAACAGTTGCTGCCACAATATGGATGTGAAACTGTGGCTCCTCCACACTGTCTGCCTGCCTGACATTCATTTTCTGTCCCTGACATTCATCTTGCTGTCTTCACTTTTCTATCTCTCAGCTGTCAGAAGCCTCCAGTCAGCCATCCCATTACTGTACATCAGCATTCATGAGGTCGTTTGCATGGACCATTTCTGGTTGAATGTGGGCTTTTAAAGGGCACGACATAAAGCAGTGAACTTTTCCAGGTGGCTTGGTACTAAAGAAACGAACGCAGAACATGAACATGTGCACAAGATTTTAGCAACCTGCTTGTTTATTCATCTATAAGTAACTTGTGGAAAGTGGTTTGCCCCACTGGACACAGATATTTGGAATGTTTTATTTTATTTGCAACCCGTGTCCTAACACCTGACTTCACGTCACTTTGTTTGTTAGAAAGTACTGACTGCTTAACACTTAGATACAGTTGTGACAACATTTTTTGACAGAATGGTTGCATGCCCACCGGCCACTTACACCTTGCAATTACTGAGTTGGACCTCCTTTTGCCTTCAGAACTGCCTTAATCCTTTGTGGCATAGATTCAACCAGGTGCTGGAAACGTTCCTCAGAGAGTTTGGTCCATTTTGACGCGATAGCATCACGCAGTTGCTGCAGTTTTGTCGGCGGCACAACCATGATACAAATCTCCCGTTCCACCATATCTCAAAGTTGCTCCATTGGACTGAGATCTGGTGACCGATTCGAGTTCAGTGAACGCATTGCCGTGTTCAAGAAACCAGTCTGAGATGATTCACACTTTACAACATGGCGCGTTATCCTGCTGGAAGTAGCCATCAGAAGATGGGTGCGCTGTGGTCATAAAGGGATGGACATGGTGAGCAACAATACTCAGGTAAGCTGTGGCGTTATCCACACTCAAACCCCAGCGTGTATAAATCACAATACTTACATCTAGAGCTTGTTTTCTTATGATTGGTCATTAACTAGCAATATTTTACCTTTGATGTACAGATTTTTTTATATGTGTGTTTAGGTAATGGAATCTGAACGGATGAAAGGTCCTGGAGGACAGAAGGAGTTTTGGATGTTCTCCTTTATAACAAGGTCAGCAAACTTTGAAGTCATGCTCTGAACAGAAAGCCCTGAGGCTTGTGCTTCATTAAAGGTGAGGGGCATCTATTTTTAAAGTTACCAGAACAATAAGGAAACCTTTTGATGTGAGCCATCAGAGTCTTGTTTCCAAAAATGTAAATGGTGAGCAGAGGCTGGCCTAGGTAAATCGCACCACACTGGATTAATGTCTTATTTAACGACCGGGTTCGTAAATTGTGCCACATTCTGTTTTGTGCAGGTTTTAATAAAAAATGCTGTGCCTCAAGTGCAGCACAGTTACCTTGCTTTATTATATCTCAGAAAAAAAAATATTACCGCCACCTAAACAGGGGGTGTCCAAACTTTTTATCATGTGGGACAAAATCATAGAGTCAAAAGTATTTGAGGACCAAGAAAAAAAAAAGTCATCCAATTGTTTTTTTGTAGGAAAGGGATGCTAATCTTTGTAAATCCAAAACTTAAAAAGAATTTTGCACATTTGCTGTATAAAAAGAAAGGTATGTAGTTTTGATCGAACAAATGTATTAAGTTGTAATAACAGAATTTCTCTCAAAACATTTGAAATAAATTAGAGATTAATAAATTACATAAAAGCTGATTTGGGTGCAGCAATCTGGATAAATCTCTGTTTATCTCAGGATTAATACACACAGTTCTACTTTTTATTAAAGTTTGATCGTAAAAAGACAAATTCTTTTCCCATTACAAATTATGTCTAATAATTTTATACTGATTTAAAAATAAAACGTTCAGTAAAGAAATTAATATCATTCTTAAACTGGAGTTGAGGGCCACAGAAAATCAGTCTAAGGGCCACAAATGGCCCCTGGGCCGCACTTTGGACCTACGCCATTTTTAAATAATGTACTATTAGAATCAGTTGAGCTTTTATACCCGTTTCTTTCTACCTGATGCCTGACAGTATCTTATAAAACAATATCTTCATTTTTCACTCCTTTTCTTTATTTTAGCGATATCGTTGTAATTTCCAGATAATTGGGTAATTTTAATCTATCTCCCTAATTTTGTTAATAATTGCACTAGGCAGTAATTTTTAAACAAAGCCTGTTGTTGCACCACACTAGAGGGCAAGGTTTTATAAACATAAGAAAGTGAGATGACATTTAGATAAAGACATATTGTCTCTTATTCGTGATGGAGTTCATACTGTTTGTTAAACACTTGCAGTTTTTTTTTTTTAAGGTCAAAAGATGTCCTAGAAATGTACTAGAAATGTCACACATTCTGTCTTAATCTGAGAACGGATGATTTTACTAGGTTACTGTGATTCAAACCATCTAGTTCTTTAAATTGTTCTTCCTGGATTAATTTTCTTACGCTACATTGTGTTGTAGCTACAAACTAAACTTCTCACATCTTGACTGTGGTGTTACTTTTTTCTGTCCAACCAACCAAACTAACAAATAAACCCACAAAGCACAATGACCGAATCACAAAAGAACGACAATCCCACTTTCAAAATGGAGTACCGACAGATGCTACCAAAAAGGAAGCCGATTTTAGCTTCTTGTATCTCACGATTTGGTCCCGCTGCATATCTTATAGCTGAAGTTTGGACATCATTGTAGGTCATGGCTTAAAACAATCACATTTGCAAAACCGAATATGAGCTCCTCAAAACGGATACTTTTCTCTCTATGAATATGTTGGAGATCCTGAACACTACAAACAGGACACAGTCGTAATTTATTCAAATAGATTATGACACAATACACATTTTTGGGGTGATGATGAATTCACTGCTGAATTGAATTCATCAATTCAATTCACCCAGCAGTCATTGGGTGAGAGGCAGGGTGAGAGGTTGCAGAAGAGACGAGCGTCCATGAAAAAATTAGGGGACGATAAGGGAAAAATAAAGAAGTTGTGATGAGTTAAGTGTGATTTTGGGATTGGATTATGTAGGACAGAGGCGTCAAACTCATTTTAATTTTGGGTTACATCAAAAATCTGAATGTTCTTAAAGGGCCAGTTGTGCCAGAATGTATTGATAAAACCATTAAACTGTTAAAATATCAATAAATATCTGTTTCAGTATTCAATAAGTGTTTCTTAAACTTAAATAACATTGATCGTCTTTTCACACTTATCAGTCCAGCCAGGAGTTTTTGATTGTTTTTTGTAATCAAAATCATGGATTTTGTGGTTCTAATTTTGAAATATTTGGAAGAAATTTTGACGATATTTGCGCTAATGTATGACGTTAAATGTGACTTTTTACTAAGTTATATTTATAGTCTGTATCGATCAAGGACTATAACTTGACACAAAGTAAGGCGGAGGCAGCAGTCACTTGGTCCCAATGTTTTTGATCAATTTTGAGAAAAATTCGCAGTAAAAATCAGAAAAAAATTTGGGGACGTTTTGATTTTGAGTGAATTTTGCATATTTGTGAAAAACCGGAGGAACTTATTGATACAATTTGGAGTCTAGAGGGCCACATAAAAAGCCACGGCGGGCCAGATTTGGCCTCTGGGCCTTGAGTTTGACACGTGACGTAGGACGACATCGAATAATTACTGGAAAATAAACAGCAGCAGTTCAATGTTTCATTTGGCTTCCAGAATAAACGGCGGGCTTATTGCATTTAAAATAAATATATAAATAAGAGCCACTCCTTTCTCCATTCCCACAAGACACACCTGTACGGGGTAATACAGGTGTGCCATTGCTCCTCAGCGATTCTGTGAAGCTAAATATGTCATCCACTGTTGCACAGGAAAGATGAAAGGCTCTTTGGACCCATTGATTCATACATTTGGTTCAATCACAGCCTCCTCTCCAACACCAAACAGTACATTTTCTCAGGGAAATTGAGAAAATGTACTGTATTGGACCTCTCCAGTACCCCTATTTGTTGTTTTGTAAGTCGGTTAAAACTTCTGATCTCAGCTCTTCAGGTAGTTTTTGTTTTCTTCCTGACTGCGTCAGACATTTGGTCATCGTCTCCCAGATCTCCGTCCAAACTGGAATCTTACATCCCAGTCTTTTTGTTCACCTGCACCGTGGGTCCTGGCAGCTCCATGAATCCAGAGTCTGCTGTTTTTTTTCTCGTGATCAAAGCCTCTTTAAAAGCCACAGTGAAATATACATTGACATAATGCATACAGCACGACTGTGCAAGCTGGCTGTAAAAAGATTCAGACGTTCGAATGCTCTTTTTAAGATAATTTTCTTGACAGTACTTTTGATTTGCTTCAAAGCCATATTTCTAGAGTTCACATTCACTCATTTCTTTTCATCCCTGATTAATGTATTCATTTCATCAAGTAAATACTAATAATTTATTCTCTTCTGTATTCTGCGCTTGACATTTTCTGTCCTTTTCAGAGTTTCTACTCTGCTAAATCAGGTATCTGCCTGCTGAATGGCGGAGCTAAAAGACTTTGTGATGGATAAAGAAAGGAAGTGCAGCTTTATCAGCAGACGGGGCTGGAGCTGCTGTTCCTTTGTGTCTGCTGGCAACGCAAGAAAATGAGCCCAAGTTTGACAGACAACATAGTTTCTAAGGTTGTTCCCCTAAAAGACCTTTGCTCTTTTACTAATAATACAGTTTTGCACAACATTTCTCATCTGTTTAAGGTTCTACGGCACCAACATGTTGATGTATTTGTGATGGGATTATTTTCCTCCTACAGATAATAGTTTGTAGTCCTGTACAACTTTCATTATTTCCTTCTGTTATGTGGTTAAGTTGTGTCCATTTAGAGAGGTCACCTACAGTTTCTGGATTTTTAAGTCGTGGTTTTTGTTTCAGTTTGACTATTCTAGTCATTTCCTGAGTTTCCCTTTCAGCTGTGGATTTTTTCTCTTGAGTCTTGCTTGGATTTTACCTCCTTCCTTGCCTCCTCCACACATTACATTGTGACAGCAGCTTTACCTTAATATTTTCTACATTGAATCACCTTTTTTTTTTTGGTAAGTAATAACTTAAATGTTCTAGTTGAAGGAATATTGTTTATATAAATAAAAAAATCCGATTATAATACATAGTATATGTGATTTGTGAATTTCTTTCTTTATGAATTTGAACACCTACGACTACTGTTGTCAACCCGAATCACATTTTTCAAGTCCTGGAAAAAAAACTCTGCTGAAATATGAAAACCAAATTTGCAAAATCTGTAAAATCTGTAAAGACCATGAAACTCATGTAGTGTGTCTCCAGCAGATTGTAGATTTTACATAAATCTTTTTGCAGTGACATTCATTGTTGATGTGGAAACGCTGAGCTGCATTGATCACATCACATATTGTTTTCTGTGTCAGATGCTGCTTTGTGAGGACTAAAGACACTCAAATAGGAAATAAAAGACAACAAATTGGATGGTCCAAAAATAATTTGGTACATTTGATCCATTTAAACACTATGCGGATGTTTTGCTGTTGGCTTTGCACGCACCCACTCCTCAGTAATAAGTAAGCTCTGCAAACATTTTATCTACAATGAGAGCCAAGACTACAGTGGAGAAGGAGCTTTTCTGGCACTGACTCTTGCTCTGTTGAGAATGACAAATGATGCAGATTGCAGCTCATTACAGCTGCCAACATAACCCCTCTTGGCACTGGACAAAGAAAGCACTCCATGCTGCCTAACAACGGGCTTTTGTCTGCCGTTTGAAATTGCTCAGTCAAAATTCCCATCGTGTGTGCTGCACCTGTGGTTTTAGGGGCTGATAAAGACTATGTTTCAAAACACGTTTACTAGCTGAACCGTCACACAGAGCCTCCCAAACTGGCAGGAGGATGAAGTCGTGGAGGCTAACGTCCCACTCTTTATTGAGCTCTGCAGGACTGGCTCACACTGTAAAGCCCCCCAAAATGATAAAGCAGCATAATCTTGTCAGAAAGTCATGCTTAGCACAAATCCTTTCTCCAGGAAGGCTAAATGCAATACTTTCCTGAGGTTTGGAGGATTGTGTCCAGGAGCAATAATTGGAAGGTGTTTCCTGTCCAGAGCTGTTTCCACACATGTTCTGAAGGGCCTCCGTGTCAAGTTAATAGAGAAAAAAACGACATCTGCTCCTCAGTAAAAGCTTCTGGGGGAAAAAAAGCTAATGAGACCCTGCTTGACATGTGACATTTGGCAGATAGTTTCATGGAAAGCAAGAATGAACAGTTCTGCCAGACTTGCTGCTCCGTACAGTTTTCAGTATATCTATACATTGCTTTTAGCTAGTTCTACAATATTTCTGGGTTGACCAAAAGTTCTTCGGTAATGATGTCCGCCTAGAAGCAGTCCTTTCTATGGAGCTTGATTTGCCATTCCTGACATGATTTTGCATCATGTCCAGTCTCTGCTCAGGCACCACAGCAGCTCTCACCACTTTGAGGTGAATGCGTGTGCAGGAAGCTGAGCAGACATTCAATTTAAAAAAAATAATGTATACAGGTTCTTTGGTATTACGTGTGGGGACAGACTCATTTAATTTATTTAGTAAGAACTTCCAGCCAACTTCTTCCTTTGGGGTCTGTGGTCCAAATAATATCGACACAATGAAGGTATTTTACAAGGGACTATTTTATTATTCATGGTTTATATTTCTGTGCAATAGGATTTTATTCACTTGTGTCTTATATTAAAAAGTGGGCTGTCAATGTTAACGCATGATTAATCTGGAATTTCAAATGTATTAATATTACACAATGAAGGTTAACCAAACTACCTATTTTGATCTAAAAGCCTCTCTGCTGAAGAGGGTTACCTTGTTCACATGTTGCCTCTTTGCACATGTTTCATATTAAATTAATGGAGAGGGACATTTATAAAATGTTTAAAACAAAATGACTTCCTTTAAGCCATCCTGAATATAAAAACCTGGAAAACCGAGAATCTTCAGACATGTTTGGTTTGAGGATATTTGTATCATCTCGTCTTTTGTACATTTTTAATATCGCTCCTGTTTAAGGGGAAACTCTGGTTATGACACAGTGACATAAATCATGTGGTGTGAATTCAGGCTAAGTAGGTAATTTGATCAAGACGTCAGGAGGGAGGAGGTACGGGTTGGTTTGTAAGCTAGCCGTTTCTAGCTTCTGTAAATACCTCAGTCTGTGAGCCCCGACCAGGTGTGTTACGTTCACAGATAAATTAGCTCGACTTGGTAGAAACCATGAATAAACTGGTAAAAACCAACTTGGGAAAACAACCTCAGTCGCTCTGTTCAACACTCCCGATCCTCACTTCCGACGTCCATTATGGCACCTCGAATGATTAAGTGACGTAGTTGCAATGGGTCAATGTAGGTAGTTGCCCAGGACGGCATCATAAAGGGGTGGGACTCCCAAGAACCAGGAAATGCAATACTCTATTTGTCAGCTGTTCCCTTAATAAGTTTGCTTCTATTCTGCATGTGTAGTGAAGTAAGTTTCCGTTAGTTTGTGTTGAATACTGGGATATAATGTTACCTACTTTCTGCTACAAAAACAAACAGATAATTGGTTGTATTTTAGTTGGTTAGTTGCCCAGGACATCATTCCTGCAAGAATATTTATATGTCAAGCTTAAAAGATTGACATAAGGCACAGTGATTAACCACAGCACTAGAGTGATTAATCTGATTGGATTATTTAATCGATTGACAAGACACTTTGATAAGATCTTGAGGTTACTACCTCATTGTCTCAACACATTTGTTTTTACAGTAAAAACCCTTTTTTTTCTAACTGTTAGGAGTTTCAGGACTCTATGCATGGATGCCGTCCTGACAACTATAACAATTGATTCACACTGAAAATGTCAGATGGCAAAAAATGGATGGCCTAATGTCTTTAGCAGTTACTTCTCCCACTAGGCTCTTTTTGAGCTGCTGCTGGCGGAAGTAGAGAAGTGCGAGTTGGTCATCCTGTCATCTTGCCCTAATATAATAAGAAAATGTCTGCCCTAATAACTTAACAGCACTCAAACAAGACCAGACAGTAATGCTTTCACTTTTTTTTCTTCTTCTTTACAATAGAGGAGAGAAAATTGTGATCCAATGCGCCAGACACCTTTTAAACAACTCTATTGACATCACTACATAACAGAAAAATATTTCAGTATTAAACAAAATAAACTTTTTTTTCTATCTAGAGAAATAGCTACAAAACCGTGCTTTTCATTAAATTCCTTCACGTTGAGCGAAAAGAGATGGCAAAGAGCATAAAAAGTGAACACGTATATCTTAAATTTTATTGAGTTTAGTGTTTCCAATTTAGATTATGCCACAACTAGGAGGTTACAAAACTCATTCAGCACAACACACAAGCTGTTTTTGTCACATTATTCTTTGGCAGCAGATTAGAAACAGCGAGGAATAATTTTAAACCATGGATAAGCACAAATCCTTTCTATATAGCTTGTTTATGCTTTATATATATATATATATAAAATAACAGAACCGGTTGATAAAAAGTCCTTGACACAGACCAGTGGAGCATGCAGGTAACCAGGGGGTCCAGCTTGTTATGGATGATGGACAGCCAACAGTGCTGACCTGAAAGACATGGCTGTGTTTGACTGTGAAGTTCAGCACCGGTGTGAGCGGCATTCCCACTGGCTGTGCAGACGCTCTCACCTTGACTGCCTGCTTTGCGCTGCCTGAGGTCTTCCGGCTGCGTGCGAAGTCTTGTGTTCCCATCGCTGTCCAAGGTTCTGAACCGTTACAGGACGGCTGATGCTGCTTTGAGTGGACCGACGGGAATGCTCTTAATTTTATGATGTTTAATTTTGAGGTTCTAAGAAACTCCTTAACTATTTCCTCACATTTTAGTAGCATTGAACCACATGCTGCTTAGAAAATAATGCCTGAACGTTGCCATCTATGCATCTGGTGCTGCAGAACAGCGTCAGATGCTGTTCTACGTGAGGGAGGGCCAAAGTGAGGCCCTCACTCATGTCTCTACTGCTTTTCAAGAATTACACATTTGACCCATCCAGCAGTAGCAGTTGATGCAGATGGAGACTTTTTATTTTTGATAAGGGTAATATTATTATCGATGTAATTTACTTACTTTGTGTTTAACATTTTCTTTGTATTTGTCTATTTTTTAAACAAAGCTTCTGTAAGTAGAACCACATTTTTAAAGAGAGTTTTACTTAAAAGCTGACTTTGCTGCACCACAATCAGTTTTTAATTGATTAAAATTGGCTGAATATTAGCAAACGTTTTGAAAGAAAGTGACCCAAATACTGTTTTCACAACTGGGAATAAATTTGTTCAATTGAGCCCAAAAGAAGATGCCTTTCTTTTAATATAGCAAACATGCAAAATCCTTTTTCAAGATCTAGGATGAATAACATCCCTTTCCTAGAAAAACACCCTCCCCCCTCTAAAACAAGAGAAAAAAATCTGACTAATATTTTTTACTTGATTTTCGTTTTCTTTATTTTTGGCCTATGTGATAAAATGCTTGGACACCATTGCTGCAGAATGTGATTTGATCTCTGGCCAAGCCAGTCTGCCACAGATACTTTAAAAACGACAAACTCTTGTATAAGCAACCTTCGAGTTTCACAAATTCAACTTGTTGCAACTCGAAGGTTTCAGCAATCGCCCAATGTCAACATGATTTAACTGCAATATGCTCTGAATAAACACTGTTGAAGACTCATGCTGAAAGCGTAAGGTGGTAGAAAGGACAGCATACCTGGCTTTAAACATTCTGGATGAAAATAAATTATATTTATCTATTTTTTTAAAGCTTGTTTACATTTCACTAATACTGAAAATGGATCATTTTAAGCCTGCTTCTCTCAGTGTCACCTTACTCACTAAAGAGGGAACCTTTTGGCACAGCCTGACAACTCTTAGGAATGTTAATAAACTTAACTTTTGTCTGTATACTCCCAATACTCCAAAAAACATTTCTCCTCTCTCATTTTTCACTTTAATTAAATAATGAACTAAAAGACATGCTGTCATAATAATTTACTAGACTTTTCATTCTTGGTCCGGGTACAAATCTTTCCACCATTGACATCTGATCATTTGCCACCAGCCATATATTAATGTCAAGGTGTTTAAGTTGAGCTTTGAACTTGGACAAACTATTTATGTCCATCCACTAAGTTTCCTGTTAACTGATCTGATGTATAAAACATAACATCGCTGATAAGAAATAAAACCTAGCAGGAATTTTAAACTGCATCCCAATCTCTGTTGCTTTGGTAAAATACCTTGAATGATAAAAAAACATGATTTATGTGGTGGGCACTTTAGACAGCTGGAAAGCTTCACATAATTTGTCCAAATCAAAATGTCATTTTTTCCCCCAATTCTTTTGTAGTATGAAAGGTTTGTTGTATCTAGTAAATTTTGAGTTTCCAGTAGAATTATACAAAAACAGGACATAATACCAAACATGTGAGCAAAGATCAAAACTGAAATGTGTCTCAAACTTTTCTTTTCAGGCCTGTTTTAATTTTATTTAAGTAAAGAGAAGGAGCCTGACTATAGCATTTAATCCAATATAAATTTGCAGCCACACCCTAAAGAATCTCAGTGAGAATGAAAAAGTTCCTACAATCAGCTTTTTGTTTTTCCTCAGTCGTGTGTTTTTCAGAAATGTACACATGCAGAAATCCTGCATTAACAGGCAAACAACCACATTTATTACCTGACGAGGCTTCAGATCTCAAGGATTGTTCATTTAATCAAGCAGCATACAATTGTGATGTTTACTTTTATTCAAACAAAAAGCCCTGCTGAAGGAATGATTTTTATTCTAATCCAAGCAGCCTTTGAACGCTTCCGCCGGCTTTATGGGAAAATGATGAATATTCGACAGCAAACCCCCAGTGGAAGAAGTCTTTATCATCAAACTCATTTTTTTCCGCCTTTCCAGAGAGCTTGGTTATATTCAGGAGGCAATAATTTCACAGAACAATACCACCTTCATCCAACATGGCTGTTGTAAGCCACCAGACAGAAAGGAGAAATCAAGGATTTCAACAAAGGAGGATGACATCTGTGCATCTCTGGAGAGGAACAAGCAGCTGTTAATTACTAATAAGGAAGGAAAAACTCACTTGGGTTTCAGACTCAAGGTCGACTAAATGGGATGAAACAAAAAAAAAAGAAGAAAAGGAAGCCCAGAGGATATATAATAGCGTGCAATTAAACCAGACATAATGAAAGTAATGGTATTGATTTAATTAAGATTATTTTAAATTACATATAGCCCATGAACTGTTGAGGTCTACGTATAGTCATTAAAAAAAAAACGCAGCTGTTATTCATTCTTTCAGCTGCAGTAAAACAAATCTCTTAATTGAAAAAATGTGTCAGTGCAGGTTAAGAATCATTACTATAACAAGAGCCGACCGCACTGCAAGTAGATCTTTAATGTTGCTCCAGCAGTGGCACTAAAAATTGAATTAACTTTTGTTTTTCAGCAGTACAGTTTGCTGACATGATAACTAATGACAGTTATAACACTGTCATAAATTATTTCACTCGGTTGAGTCACAAAACTCTAAAAATACCACAATAAAAATACAAACTTTAGTGCACAGTTTTTTTTATTTTTTTATTCTGAGTTATTTTGTTTTTTTAGTGCCAAATGAGATGTAAACTAAAACCAGAATGTCAACTGGCAAACTAATGAGGCATATTGAATAAATGTTATATATACCACAGCATCTTAAAAATGTAGTCTTTGGAAAATGTGCCTTAAAAGCAGTCAAACATAATTTCATATATTCTGAATTACAAGTCATTTTTAAATTGTTTAGAATCTGTTATGTTTTTATAGACATGTGGAATGGTCAACAACACGTTTTATAACTATCTTATTTTGTTTTTATCATATTTTCTGCTGTATTCCTCAGTGTTTGCAATGCGGTTCGTTATTTTTTATTTAACAAACTTAATGACTTTGCAGAACAGCTGTATTCATATTGAAATCAAATTACCACTAACCTCTGAAGACATCTGATTGCACAGGATCTTACAGTTTTTCTCAGTTGCTTTAGTGTAATTTTCACATCACTGTCAACATTTGAACAGCAGCTGCTGCATTTCTCAAATCAGTTGGTACAAACTGCAAAACATAGTTGATCACCTGCGAGTGCGTGTCACTTGGTAAAAATTTATAGTTTATTCCACTAAAAGCAAATATTAATTTAAAGGAAAACGACAACACGAAGGTAGTCAAATGTCTTTGTCATGTTTTCATTCTGTTTTCTGATAAATAATAAAGAGATCTTGGTGACACAACCTGAAAATGCCCAAATCAGACCTTTGAAATACTCAGTTGCTGTAAGTTACTGAATTTAGTAACAGAAATGGGGGAAAAAAACACTGAAAACTTCATATTTTTACTGCATATGGTCTTTGTAATTCTAACTGGGTCACAGTCTTGTGCAAAAGCAAACAACAAACTTATTTACAACATAAGAAACACCTTTCGGGTGAAGCTGTGCTCAATTGTAAACACCATCAGAAAATGCTGAAGAGAAATTATTCCTTTGGGAGACATAATGGAGAAATTCATACAATGGACAGATTCTGACAAGAAGTTCAATATTTTTGTGTGAAATGACTCCAGCAATGAAATGAGGGCTATTAGTTTTATAGGGAATGATTATTCAGCATCCATATGTGTAATTTATACAACAAATGACAGTGTTACAAAACAGCAGAGAATTGTATGGAAGCATCTGATGCATGTCCGAAAGCATTTGCAACAAAATGTTGTGGAGGTTGAACTAGATTTTAATTCTGATGTAAAAAATGCTTTGAAATAATTGAGGACAACTGTAATTAGTGTAAAATGAGCGCAAGGGGACGCACTTTTCACTACTTTATGTTGACCTGTGGTATTTCCAAAAGTATAAATTGAAAAAGTAGGAGTAGGAAGAGTTTTGCAACACACTGTGTGGGCATCATGCAATCTTACCACAACTGATTCTCTGAAGCGTAGTGGTGTTAAGAGTAAACATACTGCAGTGCTTGAAAAATGAAAAAGCACACAAACACCTCTAAAGCACTTTCTTAAGAGCCTTGTCAGGTTTCTAACCAGTGAATGGAGATGCTGCTGACGCTTCAGTGTTTTGAGCTGTAGAGTTTTCCTTCAAATCTCTGCTAATTAATTTCCCACTGAATCGCTTTCATTAGTTTCCAGTGTGCGGACTAGTATTGCATAATTTGATTAAAATGATTGACTGATAGAAATTCTTTTGTATGCTCTAGATGGGGGTTGAGGGGAGGGGAGGACGTCTCATTAGAGTGACAGATAAGGCACAAACACCAGAACAGTTAATAAGGGGGTCTGCAGTGCGACGTTTTAAAAAAAAAAAAAAAAAAAAAAAAAAAAGAAATAGAAGGCAAATTAAAAATCAGACTTTTCATGAGCTATATGACACAGGCATCACTGGTGAAATCGGAATTCACTGCCAAGAGACTCAGTTTGTGAAAAGCATCAATGAAGGTGCTAAATTAGAATTTCTCCTGTTTTGTGCACCAACGTGCTCAAGTCATTAACATGGATGCTGAAGTGGTGCGAGGGCTAGACGCTAACAGGAGATGATGGAAAACACAATCTAAGGGGTGTTATATGGCTTCTCTTTGATCCATGCTCATTATTTTGCAGTCATTTACATAACAAGAGAAGATATATATATATAATCTCCCTAAAGCCTTTGATGGATGTTTACTAATTTCACAGCCCTCTATATTAGGGAAGGGATAGCTTTAACCTTTGGCCTTGCAGTTCACTAGCTCACTTTTTCTCAGTAATGGCTGTCATGGGAACAAGTGCCAGGAACAGAAGTTTGCATCATACATAAACATGAATCCGTTCACTAACTGTAAGGTTCTCCTGTTTTCTTTTAGGACTCTTTCTGCAGAGGCGTAGTGAAAGAAATCCCCGTCATGGCATAATGAGTCTGCTTATTAGATTTAAGATTAATTTGTCTGAATCTGGAAGCTAAGTGAGTTATTCACACATTGTATGACTTTGTTGTTTGTGAATGGAAACAACCTCCGGAATAATGTTGTTTTTTATATGATGGTGACTAACATGGTGGATACATCAGACTGCTACAATACAGCTCTGGAAAAAAAAAATGAAGAGATCATTTAAAATGACCAGTTTCTCTTATTTTACTCTTTATAGGTCTACGTTTGAGTAAAATGAACATTGTTCTTTTATTCTAAGACCTACTGACAACATGTCTCTGAAATTCAAAACAAAAATGTTGTATTTATTTGCAGAAAATGAGAAATGGTCAAAATAACGAGGAAGATGCAGAGCTTTCAGACCTCAAATAATGCAAAGAAAACAAGTTTTTATTCAATTAGAAGCAACAAAACGAATGTTTAAACTCAGGAAGAGTTCAGAAATCAATATTTGGTGGAATAGGAAGGAGATTTCAAATGGGGTTCAATGCAGTGGGCTCTTCATTTTTTCTCAAGTAAGTGACCTGAAAGTTGATTTAAGCTTAATATTTGAGCTCAGGAAGGACAGAAATCTTTACAAAAGAGCTCAAATAGAAAACTTCCATCATTTGTTATTAAAAAACTGTGAGCTGAAATTGTTATGGCAGAGTTATGCGTCATGAATCTCTTTTTTATGTGTTTTTATCTGCTTGTAGCATCATTTTTTTGTTGTCTTTGAAGTCCAGTTATTTTGAGGTGTGGGTTACTGTTGCAGCTTGTTTCTGCCAGTTTTGCTCATTGTTGAAACAAAGAATAACGTCGTAAATTGAGACAAATTAAAATAAATAAATCCTAAACTTTCTTTAACAGAGGCGTATCCAAATGTAATATAGAAAGAGTTGATAAACTGTAACTAAAACCAAGGAGCTAATAACATTCAACTATTTATTGGGCACTTCTAAAGGCATTAACTTTAAATTAAATTGGATATTTACTCTTTCAATTTTAGGATATTTTGTGCCAATTATCCTTAAACATCATCTAAACCAAAGATTATCTGTGGCCCCAACTGAAATTCAAATATCTTTCAGAATATAAATTTTTTAGGGTAACATTTTTACAAAAAATTTCTTCTTTAAATGTAAAGTTTACAAAACATTTGTTAGATATTGTTGTTGCTATCATTTTAATACAATCACAAGGCCAAAAACATTAAATCCATTTTACTCAAAAGCAGATTGGTCCATTTATTAAGCCTGGCTAAATGTTGCAAGTATTTGAGAAGAAAGAATGACACTTATCTTTTTCTTATTGCTGAGACGTTTTAAACTTTGTCCAGAGCAGCAAAGAGGAAACTGCTTAACATCGTATGCCTCTCCCACCAGGGCCTCTTTCCCTACAGCTTGGATAATTTACAGATAAGTAAATCTTTCCAGAATTTGATGGTTTTGGCCCGGAAGGCAAAAAGTTTGGACACCACTGATTTATCTTTCAAAAAGGACTTTCAAAGGAGTCCTTGAGTCTTAGTGGAAGGTAAAACTGCATCATCCCATAGCAGTAAAATCTAATGTCATACATTTTAATTGAACCTGATAATATATTGACATCCCCAATAAAAATGAAATGAAAGTACATCCAGGCAAGATTGCTGCTGTTGGATACTTTGTATTTTTTTTATTTTTATTTTTTAGATATTTTCAAAACAAGAAGTGAGAAGCAAAATTAAAAGTTAGGTTTAGATGCGTGTTTGTGTTTTATTTAGCAATTAAAACCGATTTGCCAATTTCAACAATCACCCAAACAACAAAGGATGTGTTTAACTGTTACATAGTTTTGTGTTGGTGCCTGACTCAAATGCACAAAGGAGACCAAAAGAATGTTTTCTTTAAAGGTTTATTAAAATATAATGATCGGGTTTTTTTTTTTTTCTGAAAACACAGGACAGCTGAGGACAAACAGAAACGCAAAGTAATATTGTCTCATGTTTGAGAAACCTGTCAACCGTCTTTATCCCGTTCAGTAAAAACAATAATTATTAAAATACATTTTTGTGCTTTAGATGAAAACAAAATCCATTTTATACAGTTTTAGTAACAAACTGAAAGTGTTTCAACTAATCTGTCTTTCCTGTCAATACAAACAACGGTGTTCAAAAAAAAAGCTGAACTCGATAAACTTAATGGAGCCCTACTGCTAAAGTGTTGGGCGGATTTGCATGACAAGGTTGCCATGAGATGCAAAGTGCTTTCCAATTAAATTCATGCTGTTGTGCTGAGTCAACATTCATGACCAGACCCATCTATCCAGTAATAAGCCTTGGGTGCATGACAAATGAGTCCACATTAAACAGGCAATGCTGTTTTTGACACATAGAGGAGTGTCTCAATGTTTCTCTGGACTAATTGTCTCTCATTAGTATGAAAAGCATGACAAGATGTGGTTTATGTTGAGAGGCAGCGAAGCGTGGTGGAGCTGTTTACCCAAATGGCGGCTGCTTCATTTGCTTTAATTTATTTTCTTTACTTTAGAAAGAGTTGTCATGTTTAAATTTTTGGAGGGCTCTTGAGCTTAAACATATGAGCTTAAACTATAGAATTCATGTTTAAAGTAAGAAGCCATCAACTTCAACACAATATAGAAAAAATGTTTTGTGGCGGAGAGGAGAAGGAAATTTTAAAGAACAATGTATCAGATCAAGGGGCTGTACAGTGGCGTAGTTGGTAACACTGTCGCCTTGCAGCAAGAAGGTAAGAAGGGTTCGATTCCCGGCCCGGGGTCTTTCTGCATGGAGTTTGCATGTTCTCCCTGTGCACATGTGGGTTCTCTCTGTATGGTTGTCCTGTTGGTTTCTGTGTTGCCCTGCGACAGACTGGTGACCTGTCCAGGGTGACCCCGCCTCTCGCCCGGAACGTGGCTGGAGATGGACCAGCACCTCCTGACCCCACTAGGGCGAAGGGCGTATAGAAAATGGATGGATGTTTTAGAACAGCGGTGTCAAACTCAGTTTTGTTTTGGGCCAAATCCAGATCATGAACACTGGATGTGTTCATGAATGCAAGAACACCATATATTCTGGTTGTGCCAGTATGTAAATGATAAAACCTGCTCGCAAGCTGTTAAAATATCAATTAATTCTTAAAATTAGAAAATATTATTGAACATCTTTTCAGTTCCTCCAGGATTTTGCGATTTTTTGTGTGATTTGTTGCAATAAAAATCAAAGTGTTTGTGGAACTAATGAGGAATTTTTTTTTTGGTGATATTTGTGTTTATCTTTGACTGTAAATGCAGCTTTTTATTACTCACTGTGTAGATCATGGACTATAATCATCAATTAAGGCTGAGGCAGCTGTTTAGTAAAGTAAGAAAGGTTTTGGCAATATTTGAGAAAAATCTGCAATAAACTCCCAATTTTGGTGATTTTGCTTGAATTTCCACGGTAATTCTCAAGAAAGTGGAGGGACTGATTAATTAATTATCCAGTTAGCAGATAAAATCTGCACTGATTTGATGACATAATATTTAAGCACATTTAGTGTTTAGTCTAGAATCTAGAGGGCCACATAAAAAGCTGTGGCGGGCCGGACTTGGCCCACGGTCCTTGAGTTTGACACACTTGTATTAGAACAATACACTTGTCAAAACAAAAGTTTTTGTTTATCAGTGTGTGGAATAGATTTATAGAATGGATTAAATGATGAGTTCAAAAAAAGTACAAATATAAACCAGCTTAAAAAGCTGTTTAAAAAAAAAGCATATTGGGAATTATGTTGCATATGTTTCAAAGTCTAAAAATGCTACTGATGATATTAAAAATGTATAAATAATTGTACATTTAAGGATGAGAATGTGAGATTTAAGTGTCATACAATGTGGAAATAACTTGATAAATTATAAGTTGTTGAATATGAGAGGGGCAGGAAATCTCAAGATCTTGTATCTTCTACCTGCTACCTACGAACAGATAATGTAAAATTGCATTTCAATTGGGCATAATCTGTTCAAAATTGTAAATTTTTCTTGTTTTTACTGTCTGTTCACGATAAATAAAAAATAAATAAGAAAGATATATTTCTGTTCTATTGTAAATAATTCAATAACATAGTAGACTGTAGCCTTTGATCATGCATAGGTACCTTAAATTACTGTTATTCTGTAAAACTAAATGTTTTTTGTAAGATGAATGGCGTATTAAGAAATGTTGCTCTATGAATCATCTGAATTGATTATGAATTTTAGGAAGAATTTACCGTATTTTTAGGACTATAAGCCGCTACTTTTTCCCTACGCTTTGAACCATGCTGCTTGTAGCTCGGTGCGGCTTTTCTGTGGATTTTTCTTCAACCGCCAGGGGGCTCTTTAGCAGGAAGTGAATCATTGGAAGTCAAAAGTTGGAAATCAAAGAAGAAAGTGCTGCTTTTCATGTAGGACAAGCACATGCTAGCAGCAGGCACAACGGAGAAATTTATTCAAACTCATATGATGCAGCTTTTAAGTTGAAGGCTGTCGATCTGGCGGTACAGATCAATAGCCGCTGCACGTAAGCTGGGGGTGAACGAATCCATAGTTCGGCGACGCTCCCTCTGCTGCGTCCTTGTGGAAAACCGAGAGCAGCAGAGATACCAGCGGCTTACAGCCCGGTGCGGCTTATACATGTAAACTTTTTAAACTTTGTGGGTGCGGCTTATAGTGAGGTGCGCTCTATAGTCCGGAAAATACTGTATTGTTGCCGTCAAGTGAAAGCTTTCAAAAGATCAAAATATTCAGCATCGATGTTAACAAGCCTCTGGTGATTTTGCAGGTTTGCCGACTGTTGGGATTCCTTTCAAAGCGACAGGCTTGAGGGAGTAGCTGTGAACATAATTGAAATAGCCACACATTCTAACATTTGTACTCTTGTATGGGAAATTAATCAGTTGTTGTTCACTTTGGTAAAGGAAACCTTTCCTGTAATCCTTCCTGGTCTGGTTGCTTTGCAGGTTTTTTTTTTTTCCAGCTACCCAGAGGTCATTATGTTGTATTCAGCTTGAACTGAGTTTTTTAATGGTTTCTCATTAAATCCAGTCCCTAGAAAGCTCTGTCTCTCAGCAAATTCCCTGCAGCCTGAGTAGCTGTGCCAATATTTAAACAGTGGCAGGCAGCTAATACTTGAACTCTAAGATTTTAGAATTACAATACAACATTAAAATGCATAAATTGTGTTTGTCTGCTTCCACTCTGGAAGTCATGCGGATCTTCATGGCTCATAAACATGAATAATTTTGAATAAATATGTATTATCCCCTAGAGCACAGTTGCTAGAGTATATTCATTTGGCATAGTTGATTGCCTTTTTCATAACCTTCGTTACCCTCTTGTCTATGTTTTGAGGCAAATAATAAAAACTATGGCAAGCAGTTGCCCCAAGCGCTGCAAAAAGACATTACATTCCTTTATCTCTCATTGAAAACTGATTTTGAAGACCTTCTAAATTTTTATGCTAAAGTAAATCTCTTTTGTTTTTCCTCAACCACACTTTCAACATCCTATTAGACGTCAGTAGTTGCCGGAATGATTGCTTATTGAATAGTAATGAAACATAATTTGAAGCTATTTACAGGCTCCTGTCACTCTGTAAATAGCCTTTCACAAGATCTAGTCAGACTCATTTTCTGGTTGGAGGTTATTCAAAAATGGACCCCATAAGGCACTGCTATTAGTTTTATATAGATGACGAAATTACAATTTATAATATGGTTCCGAGGACAATATTCTGTAATAAAAAGTATTTTTGTCTTCTTTCTCATCCTCACATCTAACTTTTTATACCTCGTTTAATATGCTCATGTGAATTTCCTGCTGATAAGCCTGCCATGAATAAATTAACAGATTTGAAGAGTTCACTTTGGTCCCACAGTTACTCCACAGCATCAATTTAACGGGCCCCAGTTGCCGCATCAAACAGGGTCAGGCTAATTACTATTCGCTTTTTCCAGAACTAAATAATAAATAGACTAGATGCTTATATAACAGAGGAGAAGGAAGACTTTTTCTATCAATAACAACCATAAACAGACTCCTGCAAATAAGAGAAAGTATAAAAATTTTAAACGCAGTGTAACCTTAGTGAGGTTGTTTTCATACTAGGATACAGAAACAATTTAAAATGACAACTTTGTGGTGAGAATATAACGTATAAAAAAGTTCTGAGTTCTTGAGAACATGCCAACCTTTCTTCCTCTGCCGTTTCAACAAAACAGAAACAATAACAGAAAAGAGTAATTTAAATCGAGCCCTGTAGATACAAAATGCAGGTTTACAAACATGATTTTATGCTTTGCAGTTCAATTTTCACTTCAAATAAAAGCTGCCAATCTGCTCAGTGAAGTGAAATGCTTGAGGTTTTTCCTTTAGACTTGTAGACTTCCTAATACTCACCTAGAACAAACAGGCTCCTCCACTAAAACACAAGTTGCATTCAGTTTCTGGTCCCTCTTTGTCAAATAATCACCACAATTTGACCACCCATAGCAGTTTAGAAATCACAAAACCAACTAAAGCCGCAAGCGGCGTTGGGCGGCCCTCGCAGCTCAGCGCCTTCTGAACAGACTGACCAAGTTTGAAGTCGATCGATCGAAATACCTAGGAGGAGTTTGATCAAATGCGAAGGCTGTAAACGGCAAAAATGGGGTCAAAATCGGAACTCCAATCCAAAATGGCCGACTTCCTGTTTAACTTGCACTATGACATTAATTGTATTTTCTGTGCATCTTGGGGAGCTCTACACGCGTACCAAATTTCATGTCTCTACAATGAAGTAAGGTCATAGCAGAGGGTATCTTGAAAGTTGCTAGATGGCGCCGTTGAGCCGTTTCTTGCGCGATTTTTGCGACGACCTTAAAATACGTAAATTTCACACGGGCTGTATGCGTCCGCCAAGCTTGGTGAGTTTTTGAATATGATAAAGCCCCCAGAAAGCCAATTCATTTGTACTGAGAGAAAAAAGAAGAAACGGTACGATTACATTAGGCCTTCGCAGCGCTTAGCTGCTCGGGCCTAAAAAGCTGCTATGTTACTTGCAGGTGTATTTTTCTAAAAACACTAGTTGTGGCTTTGATAAATGTGACAACTTTCAAAGGGATGTACAACATTTGGTCAAACCGTCATTGTAGAGGCGGGTTTGGACTCAAACATCAGCCTGACTTTAAAAATGAAAACGGACTCTATTTTTGTCAAATGCCAGAGCAAATGTGGAGTTGATGTTAAAAGATCGCTCTGCTCCAAACAGGAAAATTAACGAGCACAACGTCCATATCGTCAAAATAATTGACCAATACGTCTGCATTTTCTGGAAATACCAGAAGTAATATTTGGGTATATTTAGGCCTGTCACGATAACACATTTTGCTGGACGCCAAATTGTCCCACAACTTACTGCAATAAACAATAATGTTGTTGTTTTGAGACCATTTTCAAGTAATATGAGTAATAATGGCATAAAAATGCAAGAGCACATTCTCAAGAACCAATAAACTATAAATATTAACGAACATTCAAACACTGGAACTGAAATACATTTGAAATATCCAAATTAAAATTAACAACAGAAGCAACAAATAAAATGAATTGTGAAGTCACTGTAAACAAAATGATCCTTCAAAAAAAGCACCAGACTGAAGACCTTTATCATTCAGTTTTTGGTAAAAAAGAGAAAAACAACAAATCAAACAAATGAAAATTGAGTTTCTTTTTAATTTATCATGTGGTTAACTGATTTATTGTTTATTGTGACAGGCAGAGGAATATTTACACATATTTGCAGAGGTGGTGTTTAATATTTGTGTTAGTTTGGTTTGACCTTCAATCACATTCTGGTTGACTCTACCTTAGGCCAGCATCAATTATAATTAACAGGAATGGTGCAGCTACTCATTACTGAATCCTTTTTTAAACTTAACACCATTTTAGAGTTGTTTTTTTGTTTTTAGATAAGGTGTGTTAAAGTTTTGATCAGCTGAAGAACAGTCTGTTTCACTTTAATGGTTATTTTAAATACTGTCATTTCATATTTTGAAGCGTTTTTTTAGAACCTTCTTAAGATCCAACGAAGCAAAATGTGAATTCTCACCATTTTTCAACGGATCTTAAAATGTCAATTCAAATGAGAAAAAATGTAAAATACTCGCAGATCATGAAACACTAAGTAAAAGCTCACAGTATTGATGCTACTTTGTGACGATTGTCTTTGAGAGGAATGTTAAAGTTTGATATAATTTAATCTACAGGGATAATAGACAGCAGTCACACATTACCTGTAAGGCAGGAACAAGATGAGAATCTGAAAACGTGTCGAAGTCGTTTCCCTGAAGGAAGCTGTTTTTGTGATGAAAACAACACAGAAGTGATCTGTCACTTCATTTTCAACTGTCTTGGTGTAAAAGTATTGTCTTTACAATCAAATTCACAGAACTCTGCTGTCATTCAGAGATTGTGCTCTGTTAGTCGCCTGATTTCTCTTTGTGCAGTAAGAACATGACATTTCTTCAGATTATCTTCATGTCATGCAGAAATATGTGCAAAGAAAAGTGCTGAAACGATGACTGTAGAGCTTCTCATAAGGCGCAGGTTGAGCATTCTCCTGTTTTGCTTTTTATTTTCTTTGAGAAAGATGCTTTCTTGTTTTTCTAAAGAAAGGAAAATGGATGAACACTGAATGTTGTTTCCTTACTCTTCCAGCTGATTAAAGCTCTATTCTCTCCTATGTTCTCCTGCTTCTCCGCTCTACATACGACCTTTATGATCCATTCCTCACCTGCTCAGCTCCGGTGGAAACACTGTGACCCAAAGACCTCTAAACCAGTCCAGTAATCTTTTTTATCCATGCATGCAAGGTGGTATTCAGTGGCTGTGAGAGAGGAGTAAATTCTGCGATAGTATCTGGTGATGATATCAGGGACTGCACGCTTCATGCTCACCTCCTGGATGTCACCTTGCACAGATGGCTGGGCTGATCTCATGAATGAGGTGTAGGTCCGTGTCATTCTTTGCTTGAGGCAACTCAGGCAGCATAAAAACCTAAACAGGTGAGAGACGCAATAAAAAAAAAGAAAATACACAAACGGGTTAAAAATCAATCTACACAGCTACGTGGACATCTTTGCATTAGAACCACGCAGTCCTTGATTAATTTAGAGCTAACTCACCGACAAACATCTTCAATGCAGTCCTTGGTTTTAAGCATAAATTTTTCTACTAGACTATCATTAAAATAGATCATTTTATCATACCTTTACTTATTTCTGGTGTTGTGTGTGAGGCATACACTGATTATGTGGTGTAAATGAATGTGAACTGGTTAAAGCTAATGGTAACACTTTATTTGAAGGTGTGTGCATAAGACAGACAAACATAACATCTGTCATGAACATAAAGAGGCTTTCTGAGTGTTAATGACTGCTGTCATGAAGTGTCATTTGGTAAATAATCACAGTTTTAATGCAAAGCCGCATTAAAACTTGCACTAAAAGTCAATTAAAAGTGCCAACTTTGCATTAAAGGTCTCATTATTTATCAAATGACACTTCATGGCAGCAGTCATAGACAGTCATGCAGACTTCTTTATGTTAATGTCTGGTTTTATGCACATCCTTTCAAATGAAGTGTTACCAAACTAATTAATTCACTCCAGATTCCTGAAGAAATAAACCTGGTTTCTCACAATTCACAATTCATACTGAACTGAGACATCATTGCATCATTTAATTGGTTCCATTTGCATACTTTACTGTTGACTTTTAGTGGTTTTTACTTTTATAATTTTTTAAATTCTTCTTAGTAGTTTAGGGAGTGTTACCAGAATATAATTTGCTGATGTTTAAAGATTAAATTCTTGCACATGTGAGAGACGTTGATTGTATTTATTTCATTGCTACATCAATGCTGGATTTCTACCTTCATCTGTTATTATCAAACCCAAAGTCTTACCAGGCAGGTATTTATAATCAATAGCTGAGACTGAAATATTTTCTTGCTAATCGAGTCGTGCCTGGACTTAATTTTGATGTGGATTATTAGTTTGTGAATAAATGCCTTAAGAAATCATTATAGTTATTCATAGCCAAAGCCAGACTCCTTTTGCTGCACAACAACTTTGACTGGAGAAATGCTTGTCCACACAAACAAAAGAGAGAAAACTGTTAGTTCGAATACAGCAGCAGGACAAAATCCAAATACTTCAAACAAAAGACTTGCCTGATTTAATTCGTGTCCAGTTGTTGCAGTGTGAGGACACATCCTCTGGCCATGCACACACCTGGGACTCTGCTCGATGGCATGAGTTTCAGAAAATGAATCTGACATCTACAGACCCGAGCATGCATGTTAGCACCTGTAGCACGATGTGTCGCACTCTGTTTCTGAGACAGATACTCACACTACGGAAACTGAAAGGCATCAGCAAATTTTACATGCACCCACGTATGTTTGAGTATTTTTAGTATGTGTGTAATACGGTTCTATTTTCCCCTGGCTATTGTGATAGATATTTCAGGAGGTAGTGATAATATTTAGTCTTCCACATGTTCAAATCATTTTAATGAATGTGACACAGACAGCTGTGCAAGTGTGATAATTTTTCTCTCAAGTAGCTACACCAATGAATTTAATACCAGGATTTAAAATCACACCAGAAAAATTATTAATGTCTTTTTAAAGACTATAGTTTGGATTCCTAAACTTTGTGGTTTAATTGTGCTCTTGGTTCAGTTGAAGTAACCGCAGTAGAGATGATTGAATTGCAAATATGTGTAACATGTCTTTGCTGGAAACAAAGGAGGAAGTTGATGCTTTTCAAAATAAAATACTCCACAAACTGAAGTTAAGACAAACATCTTATTAGATGAGTAAAGTCGCTGCGAGCCGAACAAGATAGAGAAAAGAGCGCTAACCACTCCTTCCCTAGCCGTTATGCAGAATTTGATTCAAATATTCTCTGAAAATTATAGGTTTTTTTGGGTCAACATAGCAGGTTTTTCAACAGATCTTTCCAATCAATCTGTGATTAAAAATGGCAACTTTTTAGTCAACCTGTAAACTGTGAGGTATCGTATAGTTGCTGTAACCATAAAATTTGCCTGTAAATCCAAGGACTTTTACTTATACTCATCTTAATAATTTTCCGTCATCACAGGTTCTCAACCCACCTATGCACTACTCCCTCTTTACTTTGTACGAAAACAGTGTACAGATGGAAAAAGCATATTTTTTATTCGTAAAAAAGCCTTTGCTTGCTCTGCAGGTTGTAAAAGTGACTTCATGATTCTGAACCATCCCACTCAATTTCACATCAGTTTTTTTCATTGTCTTCCTCACGCCTCTCATTAAATTTAATTTAACCCTAAACTAGAAAGTTTTCAGTCTGGATGCTGTACACTGCAGATTAAAATCTTACACCTGGAAAGGACTGGTATCCTGTACTTTTTAGTACAGGTTTGAAACACCCTGGATTAAATGATGTTTCATTAGCAGAACTTTGTCAGACACACCAAAAGGTTTCTGGCACAATTTCACCAACTCCCAGGGTGCATAGGGAGGGTTTCTAATATTTCAAGTGTTGCTGGAGTCTTTAAAACATCTAAAACAGACCAAAAAGAACTATGGATGCACAAAGGTTTTACTTTTTCTGATTTTCCATTTGTTTTTTGCAGTATGGTCAATATCTGTATCAACTAATTTTGCTCTTTTTTACATTTTGAAGCTCTACTTACAACCCAGTAATGATCCAGCGGTGCAAAATGTGACTACGTCAAACCTTTTCTTGTGCTGTTGTACAAGTCCTATGTTCATATATTTATTAATAAAACTCCCCAGGCTTTAGTTCCTTCACTGCAAACATGCTAAAACCCAATAATCCCAAATCCTGACTATATGCAGCTGTGAAATGTAAATTAGACTGGAAGAATATAGAATCCAATAATGCTTCATACTGTACTTAATCTTCACTTATAGATTCCCTCTTGATCATGTCTTATTAAAAGGAGAGAAAAAACATCTATTTGAATTGTAACTCACAATGAGATGGAACTGTGTTGTATTCAACATGGAGGAAATAAAACAAAAGGTATTTTTCCTGTTAGGCTAAATTTAAAAATACAGTAAAACAAGATGAAGTGTTAAGGATATCATACACTATCAGACTAATTGGAGAATGAACTAAGCCTCTCTTCACTTCTGATTACTGTTGCTCATTTTGTTTCAAATATTGGGACTAACAATGTCAGGAGGAAATTATGTCACTTCCAGAACGCCCTGCCACTTGCTGTTTTTTAATCGCGCTGCATCTTGAAATGTGCGATGATGGAGAAACATGGACACACACATGCAAAAACACGGGACTATTTTGGTAATGGGGTGAAGTGCCTCCAGCAATGTCACTACAACAGCTTGTTTGTCAGATATATGTCCTCATTTATCACTGTGCGCTGAATATGTGATTTTGTCATCTTTTCCTGCATCAGTGGAAGGTTGCTGTTCACATAAGGTGGAGGGGAATGCTGTTTGTGATGCCAATATGGCACAGAGGTGGGGTATCAGTGGGGGGTCGGTATGGGGGATGTATAATTATCTGCATCATTGCATTAGCCTTTGGAAACAAACAACTTAAAAAAAAAAAGCAAGCAAGGACAGAAGAGAGAGGTGAGATGGTGGAATCTGTAATATACTGAGCCAGGGAGAAAAGTGTTGAGCGACAAGCAGAGAATGACAACGTGAAGCAAAAGATATGATATCTCAAAAGCGTAAACATATATTAAGGGCAGAATTTTCCAGTGTACAAACACACCTGGACCATCTCTAAGATGATGTAATGTTCTTGTCATCTGCAATTCACTCACTAGCATGAATTTTAATTTCTTACTGCTTGACTGAAACAAATGCACACCACGCGTTTTACATTATTTCTGAAAAAATTAAAGCCATCAATCATTATCATACCATTTTGCAACAATGCACTTTTTGTGATGGTCTATCGCACAAGTCTCAAACTCGAGGCCTGGGGGCTAAATCTGGCCCGATGTAGCTTTTTATGTGGCCTTCTAGACTCCAAATTACATCAATAAGTCCCTCCAGTTTTTCACAAATCTCCAAATATCACACAATATCAACAGATTCCCACATTTTACTACTGATTTTACAAATTTTTTTCATTGGGTTTAAGTGACTGCTGCCTAAGGCTTACATGATGTCAAGTTATAGTTTGTTACCAAGACTGTGATTCATAAAAAGTCACATTTAACATCATACATTGGTGCAAATATTGTAAAAAAAATTAAAATGAAAAAAAATATCCTTACCAATATTTCTAAATTAGCACCACAAATCTGTGATTTTGATTTAAAAAAAAACACAAAAACAATCACAAAATCCTGGATGAGCTGATCAGTGTGAAAAGATGTTCAATATTTAATTTTAAGAAACAATGAATGCTGAAACAAACAACTGTTTATTGATATTTTAACAATTTAATGGGTTTTAAAAAATACCCATTAAATTGTAAACGTATATCAAGGACAGAATTTTCTGTCCTTGAAAATTAAGAATTTTCAAGGACATTTAAGAACATTTAAGAATGATCTTAAATGTGCCATTTAAGAACATTTAAGAATGTTCTTAAATGTGCCATTTAAGAACATTCAGATTTTTGATTTGGCCCAAATTGAAAATTAGTTTGACACAACTGGCGTATCGCATCAAAAACCCATAAAAAACACATTAAATCTGAATAAACGTGACAAAATACAGAAAGGCTCATATTTTTGCAAGAAACTGTACTTGCAACACGACATCTAAAGTTTGAGACAATTCTGTCATGCACAATAAACTAGGATATTGTTGAAAAGTTGGTTTATTTCGTAACTCCTTTGATTAGTGATTAATGACAGAAATATAAGCTTAACAAAGCACAACGTGCCTAAAATTTTCTCTTCAAAAGATGCTCCCAAACGAGCCTCACTTGAACACATCTCCCAATTTACTGAGGTGTACCTGAAGTCGCTGCAGCACTTTAATCTGTCAGAGGCAGCCAGGAGTCTCGAAGCAAATCTAGGCATTTTGTTAACTCAGTTTGGGAACATAAGAGAAAAAAATCAATCAAGAAAATCAAAATCAATACCGAATTATTTTCTTATCGACACTGGAGCAGACGTAGCAAGAGACACAGGTTTGGATTTAATGGTTTTGTTCTCATGGTTCAAACTGATGAACAGTCAGTGACAGTATTGAAGTTGGATGGTAATTAACATCTAATCAAAGCAAGACATGATTTTTATTCGGTGAACGTATAACCACTGCTGAGCCACTCTGTAAGCCAGCCGCAGTGTCTTGCCTGCAGCTAATGATAGCACCATTCACCACCGATGACATGAGATTTGGAAAAAACAAGCAGAAATCCAAATGGCCTGGAGATAACACTGTGCCTGTTGTTCACAGTAATGTTTCTTGCCACAGCGATGAGTCCAGGAGAGGAAAAGACAATCCTTAACAATCCACAGGCAGCAGTATCAGGGTTGTTATCGGCAAATGCAGAAGTCCAATGGTTTATATTTATCACTAATGAGATAAATAATACAGCTATTTGTCCACAGTTTAGGCGTGGAGAACTACATTTTTATGTGCAAAAACAAAATAAAACTGAAAGGGAAAGATGCCACAAATACAGATGGGCCTCACACAGGTAAACAACAGAAAAAATCCTCCCACAGACATGCTCATTGTAAAAATACAGCACTAAAATACTAAAATCGTGTGGGTGGCCACACTGTAAAACATCTGAAGGTGGTTTAACTTGAAAATGAAAGTCCACCTGCTGCCTTGAAAATACAATTCAAGTCAACAAGAAAATCAGTTATGTCAAAATCAGAACTGTATTCATTTTTTATTGTTTTATGTTTCACTGTTTGTACATGTTGTCAACATTATGTTGTGCTATTTTAAATAATTATTACTTCAATTTTTAATAGTTTTAAGAGGTACTGTTTAAAAACCCATCTAGGGACAAGTGCTGCGAATTAGCTGTTGCTATTGCATGGGACTGCTGTTCTGCTCAGTTTGTCTAAGTCTGTCTGTCCCTATCAAATAAACTTAATAAAAAAAAATCATTCCAACAGCTGTCACTTATGTGACTCATACATGTGATGAAACCAGTAAGAAGCGGAAAGCAAATAGTTCAAGACTTTCCGCTAACACGTGTATCTCTCTGGTACGGCCTTGGGAGCTGAAGCTCTGCAAAATTTCAGCACATACAAAGAAACACAGAAAGCTGTCAGATCCATTTGTGGGTGGGATCCATGTCTGTTGTTCCTATAACAAGCTCAGTGTGTACCACGTTCCCCACAGATTACAACTATCTGTTTTTGTTTTCACTTTATTTTCTTCTTCTACGCAACTGTTAAACTGCATCTAGCTGTTTAATGGGGTGCTTGACATGCAGAAGGACTAGAACAGCTTCCAATTAGGGTCGGCACTTTAATGTTTTAATTGTGATTATCAATTACATAGATTTTAATGCACTTAAAATTTTACTGCACATTCGTGCCTGTATGTTACGCGTGTTAATCTGACGCACAAGTGACAACTTCAAAAAGCAGTGATGGACATTACATCTGCTTCTCTGGGTCCATTGACCGAGTTGTTGCTTCAAAAACAACCAGTTCAGAGGCTGAAAAAGAATATTATTGTGTGCAAGTTGTGGAAGGAGTTGGCCTATCATAAAAGCTAATGGTAAAGTTTAAAATTATGCAGATGTCCCCAAAACTAATGTCAGCTTTTTTAAAAGAAGTTTCTTGAATTATCCTGACACACTTAAAACCTGAATAGTTATAATAGCACCTTCATAACAGATAAAAACAAAAAATATAACTGTTGGAAAACTCATTTGTCTGTTTTCTTTTCTTACTTTACCCCACGTTTATGGAAGAACTTTCCTGCCATAATTTGAGAGCACACATTTTCAGTTTGAAAGCAGGATTTCATGTCTTTCTTCTCAAAACTTGTTATGCTTGTACTCAAAACTTCTGCTCTCTTTCAAATATTCACTGAGCTTCTTCAAACCTTTCTCCTCGCGCTCAAGACTTGTCTCTGCTCGGATGAAATCTCCGCTTGCAAACCTCTCTGCTCGCTTGCAAATCATTTTCTGCTCGTGCCTGGAACAAAGAAGTACCGTCGCTTGGCAACCTCTCAGCCAATAGAATGAAAGCGTTATACTGGGTGCGCTTGTTTCCAACTAGTGGGTGTGCAGAATATGCTTACAGTGAACACACTGTAAGCATATTCACAACTTGTCTGATGTGTTCCTTTGTCTCCATTTTAAGTTCTTAATCAAATCAAGGCCTTTACATAATAGCTGTATATTTAGTGAGTTAAGAGGATTTTTTGCACTGGATATTCGGTAGTTTCAGAGAAAATCACTAATGCTTTCTTGCCCAATTCAAATAGTTGCACTAACATTTGAAGGTCTATCAGATAAAATCTAAATAATATGCTTGATTGTTTGTTTTTATGTGGCAAACTCTGGATAAGTTCAAGAGGTATGACAACATAAGTCATGTTTACCAGGTATGCATAGTTTCAATTGACTATATTTAAATAAATTTACTACTTTTATGGACATTATTAGGCACATAAGGTACAAAATAAAAAACCCCAACAAAAACATGGACTGTTTCAGTGCAGACCAGATGGAGCTCAACAGCATTCAAGTACAGTAGCTGACATGCTGACCTCTTTAAGCGCTTCTTGCTGGTGTGACTGAAGTAAAAAAAAAAAATAAATAAAAATACTATACAGAAACTTGCTGAAAATAAATCAAAAACCCTCTGCATCCTGTATGCAGTGCTGTAGTCGTGTTCTCCCTGAGCACATATGACCTTTTTGTGGCGGCTTGGCCAGGTGGGTAGACACAGGACCAATTTATTGGCAGGAAAAGGCTGAGGAAACAAAATTAACCAGCCGAGGACCAGCCCACCCAGAACAAAACCTAATTTCTACACAGATGTATACACACTTCGCACCTCTGTGGCCTCGGCCTTTCTGTTTTCCCGTTTTCATTCTGGACGTGTCCTGACCTTCAGCGCTGATCTACAGCATGCGTGAGCCGGCAGCAGCTTAGTCATGCAAGTCATTACCCTGTATGGATGTTTTATCTACTTGTAGTTCCTTCCCCTGCAGGAAAGAGAGAGAATGGCAATCTTGGGGCCACAGTGTAGGGGTGTGTGTGTGTGTGTGTGTGCACAGGAAAAACATGCCGTTTTAAAAACTCCACCTTAAGCACACCGCTGTCCTTTTTCCTTTCTTGCTTATTAGACAAGGATATGGGGGATCAGCATCTGGGGAGAAAACTGCAGATAAAGAAGAATAAAACACCAGAGGTGAGGTTGTGTTTTAGAATAAGTTCTCCTTTTGAACATTTTGATGAGTGTGTGGACTTGGGAGATGGCCTGTAGGTCAAATGCGTTGTGGCAAAACCTTTGGCCACAAACTGGGATACTAAAGAAAAAATAATCGCAGGAAGTGGCTCCCCACAGTATTTTAGTTTAGAATAAATTTTCCAGAATGACAATAGAATATTGTAAAGCAGTCAAGTTTCCATAGCATTCACTATTTTTTAAGGTAAAAGATATGAAATACACAGACAACAAATGCTTATTTTTAAACATATACTGGACACTTTGTTGGATATATCAGTGGAGAGTTGGAACCCTTTTTCTGTCAGAACTGTTTCAATTATTCATGGCATTAATTTAAATAGATTGTGTTCCATAATTACGTGACAGCATCATGTAGTTATTGGAAATTCGTCGACTGAACACCAACGGTGCGAAACTCCTTTAGCGGATTGAGATCTGGTGACTGTGTAGACCAGGAGTGTTGAACTCATTTTCATGTTGGGCCAAATCAAAAATCTGAATGTTCTTAAAGGGCCGGTTGTGCCAGAATGTATTGATAAAACCCAAGAAACTGTTAAAGTATCAATAAATAGTTTTTGTTTCTGAATTCAATGTGTTTCTTAAAATTAAATACTATTGACATTTTTGTCACTCTGATCAGTCCATCCTGGATCAATCCATTCAGAGATTTTGTGGTGCTAATTTAGAAATATTTTAAGGAATTTTTATAATATTTGCGATAATGTACAATGTTAAAATGTGACTTTTTATTACTCACTGTGTTGGTCACAGACTATAACTGAGGCTGAGGCAGCATTCAGTTAAACCCAATGTTTTTGGTCAATTTTGAGAAGAAATTGCAGTAAGAATTTGAAAAAAAATGTGGGAATTTTATGATTTTGTCTGAATTTTGCAGATTTGTGAAAAACTGGAGGAACTTATGGATATAATTTGGAGTCTAGAGGGCCACATAACAAGCTACGGCAGGCCTTGTGTTTGACATGTGCTGTAGATCATACAAAAACAGTAAATTAAATTAAATAAAACCAATTTGAAATTTTTGGAGTTTGTGACTTGCTGTATTATCATTAGCATTTCCTACAGCCTTAACTCGTTATCTTGAGAAAACCATGGGGAAAACACATATACCTGACGCTTTGCAACACTTGACCAAATCCTGCACGGACCTTTGTCCAGGGCCTGTTGAGATCTTAATAGTGAAGCTTTCTTTGAACCTGTCAACATGAGAGAATAATTATCCACCCTCATCTTTGTGCCTGTCAGCTGACACACAAACAACTGTCTTTACTATGGCTTCCATACAGAATGTATATTATCCATTTTTATTTTCTTCCTCAGGAACACACTAAGGATTTTGCCCGACCTTTTCCACTGTGGCAATTAAAGAGAAAATACACAAACTGTGTACTTAACGGTTATATGCCAGACTTACCAGGATCTAAATACAAATCTAGTGATTACAAAATAAATAGTCTCAACGAACTGCCTTTGAAACGTCCCGGTTTCAAAAGTGAAACTGACATAACACATCCAACAAACAGACTCCACCAGTTTTAACTCAGCATTAAGGTAGAAGTTTCGATGATTTGCATTTCATGATGGAATTGTATATGATCAGGAGGGACTGGTGCAAAGACAATGTTTGACCCAATCAGCATGATTTCCATAGCTTTATGTATAAATAATAAACTGAACTTGACTGAGTTGTGATATAACTAGAATCTGTGCAAATACGAATCTTTTTGTGTGATTGAACTAAGCTAACTATATACTTCTGAGTATAAACTGATTCTTCTTGCCTTTTTAAAGGTCTTGAGATAACATTTGTTGTGAGATGGTTTTCTGCAAATAGACTGAAATCAAATTAAATTACAAATACATTTAGATGAGCATCCCAAGACCTTTGGACCATTTCATGCTCAAAACTTCTTTCCGCTCGATTAAGGCTGAATATCATTATTTAAGGTCGACTTGTTGTCATGATTTGAATATGCTGGCTTTAATTGTATTTTACTTTCATGGATTTAGTCTTTCATGCGTTGTTTTTATGATTTAGTTTTTTTAGTTTCTGGTTCCATTTTCTTCCTTTGTTCTGTTTGTCGAGTTAGCATGTATTCTTCACTGATTAAGGTGTATTTCTTTTGACGGCGCATGCAGCTGCACAGTGTAAGCATGTTTTCCTTGTAGATTTTCATGGAGACTCTTTACATTACAGAGCAATAAGCAGTGAGAGTAACCTCCCACTGTTTTCAGATAAAGCGTGGGTTGATCAAATTATAGCACAGAACCAAATATATTCTACAATACTTGAAAGTCCTCTGACACTTAATAATGTTTACACTGAACCACATCACGATGAGAAATATACCTGCCCCCGCACTTTATCAATAGCATGTATTGCCTATGAGGGCAATGCGTTGTGCTTTTGTCGAACGCACGCTCCAGAGGACAAGAGTCATTTATCCTGGGCCCAAAGCAAGCTGAACTCTCCGTTTTTGTCTTCCAGAGGTGCAACCTTCTCCCTGGTCTCAGTCAATGAGAATTTGATCAAATGCACAACGCCTCTGCCCCCATGATTAATCTGTGTCATCTTTTTTTCCTTCACAGTTCCTATTTGCCGCCCACTAGCATCCTGGCATCCCTGTGAGGCTAGCCAGCTGACAGCAACATAAGTCACATAGCTGTATTAAAAACACATTAGACCAGCGGAAGAAATTAAGATTAGGTTTATCTGACAGAAAATATTTCCTCTGGAAGGAACTGAGAGTGGGCATCTTCATGCATCACCATTGCCACTCTGACAATGTTGTGACTTATGGACTCTCTGAATGCACTGCCAAGCACTTTCTGAGAGTCTATTCAATATGAATGTATTGGAGTTTTGAGATCTCAAAGAATTACTGCAATGTTTTCTCCCTCTGTGGAAATAGTAGAGATACCTATGGGCAAGGAATGGAAGAGACAGATGTGGGCACAGTGGCTGGTTTTTTAACACCCTGTGCACCATTTCATGCTCAAAACCTGGGTATAGAAATATATGGGTATATTTCTATACTCATATACCAGGGGCCCCTAACTGAGCCTCTTTTAGGCAAATTCATATTTCCTGTTGGAAATCTAATGATAATAATAAATATGCAAACTTTCCCCCAAACACAAAAATCTGGATTGAACTTGCACCATGTCTAAAAAGAGATATGAATACAACCCAGAGACGCCTAATATAATACAAAACACTAAAACAATATCAAATGAGACACAACACAATTTAACCTGTTCTTATTTGGATGCAAACCAACACTTTTAACTTTACTGCTAATGACTGTTTAATGGGTGCATGATCCAGTGATTCTGTGTTTAGCTGTCTTTCTTTCCTGGAGCCCCTGAGGTAGAGCTATCAAACTCCAATTTACAACAAATGTCATCATAATGAAGCTAAAAAGACAGAGTTAATTTGTTTACAGAAATTAATTGTCAATTAGTTAAGAAACAATGCATTTAAGTTTAGCTTATCATGTCTCTTTGTAAACAAAATGTTGTCTGCAACCATTAGATTCCACAGAGCTGCTTTTGCCTTCAATCCGGCTAAATAATGTTCAGTTAGAGCCTCAAATGTTACACAATCTTAAGTCTTCAAATAAAGAGGAATTTTTATTTTTTTTCTGTAGGGTTGATATTTGTGGAATATTATTTTAATATTTCAATCTCGAATTTAATGTAATAAAATAGATAAAGTAGTACTTTTTGTGTCAATGTTGTGGAAAGTCTATGCAATTTGTCCATGAAAAACAGTTAGAGTTTGCATGTGTTACTGTTAGAGCTGTATTTAAAAATATTAGCTGAGCCTTTGTGGACGTTTCAAAGAGCCATTGTGGTAACAGCTTGTTCAGGGTAAACAATTTGTGTTAGGTTGACAAGTTAATGCACTCGGCTAAAAATGGGTGTTACTGTAAATTATCAAATGAATTTGGCTCTGTTGTATAGCGAATAGACTTTAGTTGAACTGATGTGATGGGCCTGTTTATCTTGTAAAGTGTCTTGAAATGACATTCCTAGTGTATTGTTGCTATCTAAATAAAATAAGCTGAATTAATTTTGTCCGAAATAATGGTAAGTAAACAGACAGATTAAATTTTCACCGGTGTTCCTCACCATTTGTCCTGGGCTTGTTAGGTTTAGCCATAAAAGTAAAAGAAAGAAGGTCTGAAATCTATAACAGCTGGGAAAAGACATGATACGTTATCACCTGCCTGATATGGTCTTTGACCACAAATAGACTGCATTTTAAAAGCTACTATTGTCTTACATTGAAGAGGAAACATTTTTTCTTCTGAGTCAGACAAATCAGATATAAAGATTTTTATGAGTCAGTTGCTCAGGAAATGCTGAAGCCACAATAAAAAGTTAAACACTCATAACACAATAGTTCATACAGGATTTGAAATGATCTGGCGACCAGAAACAGAGGATAAATACATCTGTGTCCCTGCATCTCACTTGCAATTCAAGGTCCCAATTTAGGAGAAACAGGCACCAGAAAAAGCCAAGAGGAAGAGAAATGAGCAGAACGGGAAACAGGGCACATGTCGGGCGATCAGAGTGAAGCTCCTCTCGAGCTGTAATTTAATTTCATGTGGCTCATGGTGCACTGCAGTGCAGGGGGAAGGTCATAATGGCAGCCATATACCATCCATTATTGCAGTGCTGGAGTGCAGTATGATGTGTTCGGGGTGGATGAGCACATCTAACCTGCACTTGGCTCCAGTAAATTTCTAGCAATGTTGTTCATTAGTCACACAACACAGGATATATGGTGATGTTTAGGTTGGCTGTAGGTTGAAGACAGATAGCCACTGTTGTGTTTTCATGTCAGTGGAACTTGAAGTTTGCTGTTAAGCTGTTTGAATAAACCTTGAATTACATAAGTGCATATTCTTATATCACTAAATAAAACACCGCATCCATTAAGAGCAGTGTTTCTCAAACTTTTTCAGGCCCATTTAACAAACACTCACGGACCACCTAACTTGAAATTGCACACGCAATAATGCAACATCTTAATATATACAACCTGAAATTAAATATTAGTTTCTTAACTCATTGTCTTACAATAAAACCATGAACAAATAAAATCGATTTTGGATTCTAAACTTTTCAATGATAGAAAGCACATGGTAAGCGAAAAAGTTCTTTACTACAAGTGCTGTGTACACTAATAACTTTTAAGCTCTCTTTGTAATTTAGAAGCATTATTAAAAAAAAAAAAAACATATACTTGTTGTGTTGGCAAAGACATTTTCTTTCAGGCAGTAGATAGCCCAGCATAAATAATTTTATTTTAGGTGTTAAAATACAATTGGTCAGTGTGGGGCGCAGCGCTGTTCACTGCTGCGTTGCCATCAAACCACATTCAGCACAGCCGCAGACCTAGATCTGTATCTAAATAGTGTTCAAAAACAAAAGCTCTGCAAATCACCCTGAGAAACTTTCCACTGATGTCTCCAGGCTTTCTTTTTAGTGACCTGGTCTTAAGCCATTTAGCCATAAATATTTTTAAACACAATCCTTTGGTAAGCTAGCTGTAGCGTCGCACTTTGAGCTGACGTCACGGCAAGTAAACGGTTGTCTACATGCAGTACCTCACGGACCACTAGGGGGTGCCCACGGACCACAGTTTGAGAAGGACTGATTTAGACTTTAGAACAGCAGGCTTTTGTAAGTAAGAAACCCAAATAGCAGCGCAAACCATTAGTCTTCATCAATATCTGCAGATCTATGTTGGCGTGAAACAAAGAATAAAAATAGCTTAAACGGGAAATGGGAAGCAGTGTTAGTAGCATCACCTAGGCTTTGTTGTTCCAGTATGTTTAGCAGGAGCAAATATTTGGGCATAAAAACCCAAGTGAGATTAAATGACATTTAAAAAAGCGTGAAAGAAACAAAGTGAGGATTAGGCAGCCGAGCATAATGCTGAAAGTTAAAGAGTGATGGTGTTACGTCACTCTTCAGTAACTAGGACATCAGTGCAGCGGTGGGTTTCCTATGTATTAGCAACTCCTTTGGGAGATACTCATCTGCCATCTGACCTTTTATATCCGCCATACAAGTTTCTAATAGATATGAGTGCACAAACAATAAATGCCACCTCACCTTGAGCAGCTGTTTTGCTTTTTTACATGGGTGTGCAGCTCCATCAGTAGTCTCCTCTTGTGCTGTTCTCCTTCCAGCTGAACCTGAAGCTGCACTTAAACAAACGGTTCACAGCTAGTCTCAGGCCTGTTAGCCGGACCATGCAAATTTTCTGCTCTACCTAGCGGCTTCCAAGATACACACACTTCCAGAGAAAATCTTCCATTTTGCAAAAGTATATATTTTTTTACATTTCCTGGCTGAGACTCGCTCAGTGTAGCACTGAGGCTCTCAGTGCTACACTGAGAGCCTCAGTGTAGAGGCCACAGGGTGACATACAGTTTGATTGATACCACCACACGGCCCTGCCTCCTGAAAACCAATCAAGAGCCAATAAACTCTTTGTTGTGGGCAAGTAGGAGTGGGAACCTTTTGCATTCAAAAGGTTGAATGCTGACATGTGATTTGCTCCTGCCATCAGCAAATTGGCTGCACCTTCTCAACACAGCGAGACGGAAACTTCTCATTGACTTTACAGGAAAGAAAAAAGGTGATACAGAGCATTTTAAACTGGTGGTTATGTGCTGCACTTCTGACATCAAGAAAATATTGTTTGAAAGCAAAAGAGTAATCATGTAGGACTAACTTGCTGGAGCGCCGCTGGAGTTGCTAGGTAACAGACTGGGCTTCGCTGGGTTTGGTTGCTAAGTGACAGCCAGTGCCTGTTGATTTGTGATGTTGCATTCTGGAGGTTTTTGAAACGAGTCATTTTCCAGACACTGAAAAACATGAACATATTGCCAAAAAGTGGCTGTTTTTTTAAGTGCTTGAGCTATTTTTGGAAACGGTGGAGACCCAAATGGAATTACAAAAACGTGCAAAATGTGAATTTTGTATAATACGTCCTGTTTAATGTAATAAGAATAATTTGAAGCAGAACAATTCTGGCAGCATACTATTCCAGCAAGTATTCACATAACATGTGTTTTATTCATGTCATCTCAAGTTTTCGTTTGGCTTTCAAGCAATAAAAAAGAGGCCGACAGCGAAGTAGGTCAGTAAACTGACGGTCTGTAGGCTGCAGTGGTGCTAAAAAATGTCAGTGGATCAGCAGTGGCATTTTAAATACAGATAAAATGGTGGATAATGACATTTCTTAGTTCATAGAACAGTTCATAAAAAACGCCTGAAGGGAATGGAGGAATAAAGATTAACAAACAGTGATGGTACAAGCAATAAAGAGAAAAGAAAATTTAAATCTAAGAAGACTAAATCTAAATTCACAATAAAAGATAAACTCATCAGGCAAAATTTAAGAAAGTAAATAAACAGCAAAGAAATAGCTAAAACATGAATGCAAAGGACATGAAAAACTACACCTAAATATAACAAATGGACTCAATACGTTTGTTTGTACCACAAAAAAAAAACATAAATTATGCCTGTTTGAGAAACTTTTATCTGTGCAGAGACAACAACACTGTTCAATGAGCATTTATTAAAGCCTAAATCCTGAGTAATATTTAACCTTCAGTGATAATTATTCTTAGACTACAGGGAATAAAAAGTGCTTCCGCAGGTCGACTGAGGATTGTAGCAAAGACAACAGGACAGAATACAGATTTCTTGTGTCCATTAGGAAGTATTGACTTTGTCTCTTTTAGTGCTGTAAGGTGTGATTGCAAATGACATATTCCTTCACAAGCTTTGTCCTGAGGTGCCAAGCTCAATTCTGCTGCCTGTTATTAATTCTGGCCAACAAAAGGCTAATGAGGGTGTGACAGACAAGCAAAATAAACAGACCATGTAATTAAGAGACTACTTAATCCAGCCTAAGCCTAGCATGTTCATAAAATGGACAACCCCCACCTTTTTCATGATTCTCTAAACACTTTGCATAAACACACTATTTGTTGGACCACATGTAAACACCTGGTTTCCCTTTTAAGGAACTGCTTCATTATGATACATAAAATGTTCAAACCATGTGGTAAATTTTCATTTTTCAACAATTCAGCTCCTATGGTAATATAGGTTATGGTCTCAGACACAGTCAGAGACTTTGTTAGAAAATGCAAACTGCCAGGAAATCCCTCAAACACAGAGGCTGATATTCTATACAAGCCCTGTTTTCTGCAGTGTGTGTACAGCAGGTGATTATGTCCCACTGCTACAGCTCTCCTCCTCCGCACTGAGTATTTAAAAGAACAGAAGGAGAAACTCTAATTACTTGCATTCCCCCACCTGGCAAAGTGAACACGGAGGTGTTATGAAAAGACACCAATAATTCATGCTGATCTGACAATATTTATTCAAATTTTTATCTACAGAAAATTAGATTACAGTCCTGAGCATTACTTAATTACGTACATCTAACTTTTACCCTCATCCTGATCACGAACATCTCCATCTTTACTGATCAGAGCTGTGGCTTGTTCTCTGCATGTTCAGATAGTCCTGCTGGTATATTAACAGATTACAATTGATTGATTTTCCTGCCAGTAAATGTAGCAATGGCGGGCTCCAGCGCAGCAGATGATAAATGAGTTTCAGAGTTATCAGGTAGATGAATCGATGTGTGGATCAATGGCAAAATGCAACAAGGTCATTCTTGCTGAAGATAAAGCGTTTAGTATGCAGATTCATTCATAAGATCCTTAATGTGAGGCCCAACTTTTCACTTTCAACTTTTAAGGTTTTACCTTTACTAGTTATTGCTTTTAGCTTGTGTCCTTTCTTCATCGTGTATTTTTATAATAAATTCCAAACCTCATTTAATTTCGTACATAGTGTATTTATACGAAACATTTTTAAATGAACATTTTATCTTTTAAAAAACAGAGTGGAGTCGTCTTCCAGGATCTACCTGAAATTTCCCAGTCAGAACAATTTAAAACCTTGATTGGAGCCCCAGTTTCAAAAAGATAATATCGAAAGCTGTGATTCTCACGCAGATCTGCTGTTAGAGAGAACAAACAGGGATGGAAACGGTTGCTGTGATTTTGTGTAACACGCTGGTACCAAATTGCACAGCAGTGTCCCTGTTAAAAAATGGGGCCAGAGATCACACTCATCTCTGCTGAGCCCAGATGATGGCAAATTAGCAAATCTAATGTTATCAGGCTTATGCCACGACTAGGTCACTCCGGTCATCAAAGGATTGTCCAATAGCAGAGACGCTCAGGACAATCTGGACAATGTGTTGGGGATGAATAAAGTATTTCTGGTATGTCAGGGGTATCAAACTCAATTTTGTTTTGAGCCAAATCAAGATCACGAATGCTCTTACAAGGCCAGTTGTGCCAGAATATATTGATAAAACTTGCTCACAAAGTGTTTAAACAGTTTGTGAGCAATGAATTCTTAAAATTAAACAATATTAGTGAACATCTTTTCCCTCCAGGATTTTATGATACTTTTTGTGATTTTTTTTTTGTAATAAAAATCAAAGTGTTTGTGGTACTAATTTTAAAATGTTTGTGCTTATTTATGATGTTAAATGCAACATTTTATTACTTGCTGTATAGACTATAATCTGACATCAGTTAAAGCTGAGGCAGCTGTTTAGCACAAGTAAAAAAGTTTCTGACAATTTTGAGAAAAATTTGCAATAAACTCCCAATCATGTATTAGCACAAAAAAGAGCGGGGATTTGTTGATTTAGCGTGAATTTCCACGATAATTCTCAAGAAACTGGAGGGACTGATTGACATAATTTGGCAGTAAACAGATAAAAGCCGCATTGATTTGATTGATAATTTAATGTTTTAGCACAGTTAGTGTGAATCTAGAGGGCCACGTTAAAAGCTATGGCGGGCCGAATTTGGGCCACGGGCCTTGAGTTTGACATGTGTGGTATGTTATGAGTTGGTACATTTCACCTTGGAGATTAAATCCATAAATGTATGGATTATCCTGTTCTTCGGAGAGGATCTCCAACCTTAGCACCTCCTGTATCTTCCTTCAGTCACTTTGTTTTTACCTCTGACAGAATCTGACAAGAAGTTTTCTTTCTGAATAAGTTCTTGTTAGCTTTAACATGATGTCCTCGCTTGTAAGTTGCTTTGAATAAAAGTGTTAACTGAAGCAAAAACAAACAATTCAAAAAGCAAAAAGTCAAGTCGGGCTGTGAAACATGATTTATTTAGGATTTCTACAGCAGATTGAACTCAAAGCAATAAAGCATTTTTTTAGATTGTCGGGTTCTGAAGAGATCAAGCAATTCCTAAAAACTTTGAGAACATTGTATAATTATATAAAGGAAACGCCAATTTTGGCAAAGTTTTTACGCTAGAATGAAGTGGTTTCTCGGCTGTATCTAAATCAGTGTATTTCATAAAGCAGCAATGGGAAACCTTTCTTCATGTCATACGAGTTGTGATCAACAAACAAATGTTACTGCTGGGGGAAAAAATGAAGAAGACGACAGGAAGTGGTAGGAGGATGTTTTTTAATGACTTATTTTGTGAACAAACTTATTCACTTACTATTTTAATTGTGATTTTTTTCTTTTTATTGGAAACACTGCAACAGTTAAGTTGTGTTTTGGCAGAATAGCTACAAAGTTTTGAGCACATTTGTGATGGAAATGCATCTAGATGAGGGGAATTACATTCTTAATAGTATTTCTAAGCCATCTAACCCAAACCAACCTCCTCTGGCTTCTTAACACCTCGGTCAAGCTTGGCAGAGATTTCCTTTTGCACCTTACTCACACTGAGAAATGGATGGCTCTTTTGTGCTGTCAGTTTATGCAGCATCAGAATTTACACCAGAATTCAACAGAGAAACTTTAATGCAATTTGAATAATGCAAACAGTTTTGTTATGGTGGATTTCAGAGTAATTAGCAACTCACTTATTATATGTAAACATGGGTGGGCTTTCCAGTGGATAGATGCATAATCACTCTGAGAAAATCTGTGAAATCTAAGAATTAAAAAACTGAGAATAAAGTTGCGGTTGATGACTCATGCTACATGTTAGAGGAGGTCTGTAAAGATACCTTCAGATCCAGTTCTGATTGTATCATCATGTGTCACTATTACAGCATTCCTATTTTTGTTTCTTTATTACAATCCATGCTATTTAACAGGTTTTCATTTTAAAAAAAATGAAACATCCATCCATCCATTTTCTTCCGCTTCTCTGGGGTCGGGTCGAGGGGGTAGCAGCTGCAGAAGGGAGGCCCAGACTTCCCTCTTCCCAGCCACTTCTCCCAGCTCTTCCAGGGGAATCCCAAGGCATTCCCTGGTCAGCCGAGAAACATGGTCTCTCCAGCGTGTCCTGGGTCTTCCCTGGGGCCTCCTCCCAGTGGGACGTGCCCGGAACACCTCACCAGGGAGGCGTCCAGGAGGCATCCTGACCAGATGCCTGAGCCACCTCAACTGACTCCTCTTGAAGTGGAGGAGCAGAGGCTCTACTCTGAGTCCCTCCCAGATGACCGAGCTTCTCACCCTATTTCTAAGGGAGCCCAGACACCCTAGGGAGAAAACCCATTTCGGCCGCTTGTATCCGTGATTTCATTCTTTCGGTCACGACACAAAGCTCATGACCATAGATGAGGGTGGGAACGTAGATCGACCGGTAAATCGAGAGCTTCGCCTTTGGACTCAGCTCTCTCTTCACCACGATGGACCGGTACAGCGGCCATTTCACGGCAGACGCTGCGCCAATCTGCCTGTCCACCTCCCGCTCCCTTCGTCCCTCATTCGTGAACAAGATCCCAAGATACTTAAACTCCTCCACTTGGGTCAGGACATCCCCCCCGACCCGGAGAAGGCACTCTACCCTTTTCTGGCTCAAGACCATGACCTCGAATTTGGAGGCACTGATCCTCATCCCGGCCGCTTCGCACTCAGCTGCGAACTGCTCCAGCGAGAGCTGCAGATCATGATCTGATGAAGCCAATAGGACCACATCATCTGCAAAAAGCAGAGATGCAATCCTAAGAATAGACCGTGCCAGAGAGGTCCGATCCCTGGCAAGGTCTACCCTCTCCTTCACCGGGGTAAACCCCAACATATGCCCATTCCTGCCTGGCGCCTCTCACCGTGAGCAACTCCAGAGTGGAAGTATGTCTCAAGGAGACTGGTTCCAGAACCAGAGCCATGCGTCGAGGTGAGACCAACTATTTCTAGCAGGAACCTCTCAACCTCACACACCAGCTCCGGCTCCTTCCCCACCAGAGAGGTGACATTCCATGGGTAAAAGCCCGGCCACCAGGCGCTCGCCATCGTGCCCCCCTTCCAGCCTGGCTCCAGAGGGGGGCCCCGGTGACCCACGTCCGGGCAAGGGAACACCAAGTCCAAAGTTCTTGTCCATCATAGGGGTCTTCAGGCTGCGCTTTGTCTGGTTCCTCACCTAGGACCTGTCTGTCTTGGGTGACCCTACCAGGGTGACCCTACCAGGGGCATAAAGCCCACTAGCATAGCTTCTAGGATCATTGGGACGCTCAAACCCCTCCACCACGATAAGATGGCAGCTCAAGGAGAGGAAAAAAACAAACACATTTGAATTATTTATGGCTAAGCATGTCTTCAATTTGGTATTCATGCTCTCGTATCATCACCTCCTGCAACAATGTTTTTTATGAAATCTTGGGAATGATGAGGTAATATCTTCCTTGTCAAGCCAATAGGGATTCTGCATCAGTGAGACTGAAAGAAATGTCAGTATTCAAGACAGCAGTTTGCTTAGATGACGATTCTTACATTAAACACACTGTCCTGCTTTGTAGTGTTTCAAATGCAAAGCAAGGTAAAACTGAGGGAGATCCCATGAGGGAGATGGAGTGCAGCTTGAACTCCTGTTGAAACAAAGGACATGAGCCTTACAGAGTCATTGGCTTATCTGGGCAATCTGCTTTATCTCTTAACTAGGGAGTCAGAAATGATCTGTGTTCAGGTTGACACAACCAAACTCAAGACAAAAACCTTCACACTGACTGAAACAGCAAACAGGGGGAGAGGTTTGCTTATGCAGCAATCTAAGCTGAGGTCTTTGTTTTGAGTTCTGCAGCAATTTCATCTTACATAGATATTTAGATTATGGTATACCTAAAATGTTTTAGGCATAAATTAACCTTTTTTACTTTAACTACAACCAATAACTGTAATGTTATTCTTGTAACAGATACTATAGGGCATCTGTAACAAAGTAAAATTGCTAAGACAAAATGTCACTGATGAATTTGTAAATATCATTTCAAAGATAAATTAATCTTTGACTCAGCTTTTTCTTTTAGGAAACGCTTTATCACCAATAAATGACTCGGCATAAATCCCCAAATTCTGTGTCAAAGCCAATCATTTGCTTTCTATATTTTAATCTTCAGCAGCTCTATGTGGCTGTAACAGCCCTCTAGAGTTTACAACACAGTTTTAATGATGCTTCTACAAAGTAATTTAAAAGTCATTGCAAAAATATTTACACCCATTGAACCTTGTAATATTACAACCTTGTGTTTTAATGTGTTATTGCTAATTGTATGTGATAGAGTAACACAAAGTAGCACAAAATAACTGTGATACTTTTGTGGCATTCATACAGTTGCAGCTGCATGTGTGTCAAGTAGTTTAATATTCATTCATTCACTTTTTATGACTTCCTTAAATCGTCAACTAATATATGTCCTGTTATCAAATTCTCTTATCTAAGCTGTTGATTACAGTAGCTCTACCAGAGTAACCAAAGCTTTCACATTCATCAGCATAATCAATACAGTGCAACTTTAGCTGGATGGTTGTTTGTTGGTAGATTTGCATTTGTGTAATACTATTTCCACTTACAGATTAATTAAGCATTTGTTCCATGAAATTCAAAAGCTTTGGACATGATTTTTTAACCAAATGTTCTCCAACAAATCTCAAAGAACAACTGGGTTATCCTGTGATTAGATCACACACAGGTGGAATCGACTGTCTTCTGGAGCCTCTGGGTATCTGAGTATAAAGAGGATAAATATAAATACATATTCTATTTTTTATTTGTATGATTTATCCATCCATCCATCCATTTTCTGTTCACCCTTGTCCCTTAATGGGGTCGGGAGGTGCTGGTGCCTATCTCCAGCAAGCGTTCCGGGTGAGAGGCGGGGTACACCCTGGACAGGTCACCAGTCTGTCGCAGGGCAACTGTATGATTTATATTCACTTCAAAATCATCTACACTTTGTTGGTCTTCATTTAAGATTTTAATAACAAGCTCTACATTGATGGTGATAACGTCTAAAGTTTAGATAGACTATGAGCTTTGCAAGGCTTCGTATTTCAACAGGCAAAGTAAATCCCAAAATAAGCTACACTTTGAGCTTCCTTGCCTTGGTGAAAGAAATGCCTCCTAATTATTGTAAGTGAGGAAAAAGGAATTAGGTAAAAGAGAATCAATCACTTTTTATTTGTACAGGGACTCTTGTTAAAGCTGCAGACTGTGGCTGCAGTATAAATTAGGTTGTTTGTTTAACTCTGTTAATCTTAAAATGTGTTCAAAAGTTCAGAGATCTTATCGAATAGCATGGAGATGCAAAAGACAAACAACAAAGAAGAAATTCTGCCTGAAAATGTTCCTTAACACCACATATAGACAGTTATCTAAACCTTCAAATGTACAGCAGCACCTGTTTTTACTAACACACAAAAAAACAAAGAAATGTGAACAATAATATTTCAGCTACAAAGGTTATTATTATGGCTAGTTAAACATAAGCAGCATGAAACAAGATCAGAATAGAAGAGGCACTAAAACAGAAGCTATGCAACATAATTTGATGTCTCTGTCTTATTAAAAGTCTTAGTTCATTTTGGGATTAATATTTTTTTCAGGAATACAAAACTAAATGCTATTTGTCTATATTTGGCTTTGATTCTGGTTATTTGAACCAATAGTGTCTTTGGGAATGTGTTGCAATTTTCCCTGGCTTTAATTTGCATACATGCATGTACATTAAAAAAATGAGAAGGATAACCTGAATTTATGAGGAGTAAATACGTCAAAAAGAGGTAATAACATAAAAAGTTAGAAGAAAGTAAACAGGATATTTCTTTTTATTTGACAGTAACAGTTTTAACTAACTTTTCTCTGAGTTTTCTCTGAGTTTGAAAAGTGTTTTTCATGCATACTCCCCCTTTTTTCTGTCTTTTATTTAAAGTCAAAATATTTACACAACTGGCTTACTAAAACCCAACTGAGAGCATGCTAAATTATTTCTAAGATGTATTTAGTTTACGCCAAATCTTTCAGAGTTGCAGAGGCTTCAGTGTGACGAGATGCCAAAGGCAACACAAGTTCTAGTCTCCTAAAAAGTAAGAACTTGATATCTGAAAACTGAAAGAAAAAAAATGTGTCTGTAGAGTCTAATAGTCGGGTATCAGTTGAGAATGTTGATTAAGTATCACAAAGTGTAAAGAAAAGATTGTGCAACAAGTTTGCAACCAGTAGTAAAAAAAAAAAAAAAAAGTAGCTCAGCAGTGATGAAGAGACGTCTACCTTGCAGAATCTTTTACTAAGTTCACTGATAAAACAACTGCCGTGTTCAAAACTCGCACTCTTGTGTCCTAGATTTTAAAATGTAACTAAGTACTTCCAAAGAGCTTGAGTTCAAAGTGAATACTGACTGAACAGCCCTCACAAGTTATTTATATCTGCTGCACCAGGGTTCAAAAAGGCGGTTCAGTCTTCTCTTACATGAAAGGATAAAAGAAATTAGTATTCAGTAGGAAGTACTTTGGTTTATCCTTGCGCTGGGGCCTTAGTGTGCGCTAGAATCTTAATGTTGTAATCGTTTTCAGTGTATGCTAATGCCCTTGTTCATCTATTGCTCCCTTAAGCACCTCAACTTAGCCACACCAGCAAATTACATGTAAGCATTTTATCTAGAACTGCAGAAAATGAGGTCAAACCAGTCTGATTATGGAAATTATTTTTCATTTTTTCCTGTTTTTAATGAATTGATGTTTACAAATATGATATTTAAATGAAGTAAAAAAAAAATATTTGGTTTTGAGACAAATAATCCTTCCTCATTTAAACTAGTTAACACAAAAATATCCCTTCATTATAACCAGGAATATCAGCTCCACATTTCTACGCCTCAACCAGCGCATTTCTCTCCATAATTTCACAAAATGCTGTTCCTCTCCTCACATCCTGCGCTCAGACTCTCTTATGATTACATAGGTGACATCAATTTAAGCCCATTATGTCTCAGTGCTTAGGGTTTAGTGATGAAGCAAACAGGCTGAAGCCTTGACAAATATCTACTCAACACTTGTGCAAAAATACAGCAGAAGCCAGATATTTATAGACAAGATATAGAAGTTTTGTTTATCTGAAATTTCTGAAATTAAATTAGGACAAGCTTTCTGCAATGTTTATGCACCGCCTTTGCTGTCTGTAAAAGGTTGTGCCGATGTTCGATCATGAACTCACATGCATCTGTGCCTTTACTTGGGTTCACAGTGTCCACATGATCTGCTTGTGACTCTGCAGTTGTAATGGCTTGTGTCAGTTCATATTCCCCAAAATCTTCCCACAGTCTTTTGTATTAGGTTTTTTTTAGCTCTTGCATTTTTTTTCTCACATTCTGTGGTAGTTTTATCCAAATCAACCTTTTGTTGTTCACTTAACGCCTCTGGATCTGAATTTTCAGCAGTATATTGTTCTGCAACATCATGATTGGCTTCAAGAACTTTACTGGCTTCTGCTGTGAGCTTTGCAAAGTTGTCCCTGAGCTCTTCCTCAGACATCATCGTGTGCATTCGTAGCACATTATTGGCTAAACGGGAGAATCGACGCCTCACTGTTGTTCTAGCGCTCTTCAGCTGCTCCAACACTACCGAGTCAGCCATTTTGATTTTAGCAGCAGGGCTAAGGACAATCTTGACATTTGTGTTAGGTTTCAGATGCATGTGAGTTCTTTGTGGACATGTTTGGTCCAGCCAACAAACTTTTAATGTCCCTCCAGTCTTTAGATTGCGGTTTTTCACTGTCGAGTTTCGTCAGGTTTAGTTTACTCTACTATGAACTTTTAACTGGATTTCACTCAAAAAGCCTTCAATTTAGCTGATCCGTCTTTATTTTTTGTGTGATGGTCACCACAGTGATTTGGCCTTTGGGCCACATAGAGGAAAAACCGGCTGTCCTTCACAGTTTGTAGAAAACTTTTGCACGGTTCTGAATTTACATGTGCTACCAGCGTCTCGTGCTGTGGCACTTCTTCAAACAGGAGTGACAGGTCAGTCACATCAAAAGTACCTGCTCTCTCTGATTGCTAGGAGATCGAGCCCACCTAGTTCTCATCACTAACAAGCAGAGAAGCTGCAGAAAGGTGCAGCAGAGGGGAGCGGCTACCTGGCAGTTCGCCAGAACAATTTTAGATCAGTTAGGATTATCACAAATACTTGTTCCAGGGTAAATAGTTACACACACTAACCAGCTTCTCCTTGAATCTTCTGCAGGTATTTAGATTATTTTGACATCTGATTTGCAAGTTAAATGGCAGCAATGTTGACACCGGTTAAGATGTGCAACAACACACACATGTTCACCCCGACTGACACAACTAAGAAGCAATGTTCATGAAAACTTATAAAAGCCCAGGAAATCTTCTACGACTTGTGTTTGGTGTACCTTTCAAAGGTTAGAGTTTCTCTTAAATGACTCTAACACAGAGCTGTGAAATTGGGGTTTTTTATAACGCAAAATTTGTGCATCCAGACAAATTTCCTTCCTGTTTGTGAAGCTGTTTGCCATTTTTATAGCTAATATTCTTGAACATATGGACCAATTTTCAGGAAGAGACCTCTAAAATAAAACTTTAGCCATCCTTAAAGCTCTTGTTTGGACCACATCATTTACCCGGCACCCTAATCAGGAAAAGGCACAATTAAAACTTTTCCCCTGAATTATTCACTAAGCACTAAGGTTTATTGATGAAAGAAGTGCCAAAAGAAGCTGTCTGAAGGGAAGTCTACTCAGCATCCTGAACACAAAATCATAAAGCTCAGTTTAGAGAGAGGGCACGTTAATAAGATGCCTGTCAGAGCAATGGACCTCTGAAGAGCACAACGCCAATTAAATTCTTTAGCACAGCAACAATGACATTAGTATATAAGGCAACTTATTACAATGTAACATTTTCTTTTCTTATATGACAAATATATGGCAAAGACTTTAATCTAAGTCTGTATTTCGATTACACCTCTGCTTTTGGAAACGTTGGCCTTTCCAGCTCTATACTCAGCAGTTGGTTTCTTGTATTTGGTTAATGCCATAAATATCTTCCCTCCTGTAAAATTTCACACTAATTGGTTTAAAGAAGAATATTCAGAACGCTATGATTGTTTTATCGTGACTTAATGGTGAAGAGGACTGTGTCCATGCATCGTTGCCCTTATTTATTTGTTTGATGTTCTCAGGGCATCGATTGACCGATTGATTGAGATGATCACTGTTCTGGAAACCTGACCTGCTCCAGTCCAGAACTGGGTGCCAACATAAGCTATCATGGCTACAGATGCATGTGAAGAGTAAATCAGTTTCACGACACCCAAAGTTACCTTAGTAAGCCATTAACCGTGTAAGCTGATGTTTTTCTACTCATATTCTGTCAGACAAAAGAAATATTAAATAGAGGCAAAAACTCAGGTCATAAAAATCTGTGAATAAGGGCAACAAATTAAAGATGATAAAAAGCACATTTGGATGATTTAATTACACTCTCAAGCACATTTCTTTTTTTTTTTTTTTTTCTTTTTTTTTTTACAGAATTACAACTCTGTAAAAAACGAGGAGCCCACTGCGCTGAACCCCATTGAAAACCTCGTGGTAATAAAACCAAACATTGAATTCTGAATTCTTCCTGAGTTAAAACATTAGTATTGTCGTTTCAATTTTTGCTTGGAATTTCAGAGACATGACACATTGTCCATCCCCACATGATTCAGTGTTTTTGGCTCTTATGTCAAACAAAGAGCTCAGAGGACTGACAGCGGCACCCAACGATACGAATGCAAAAAAAAAGCAGGTTCACCACTTCACACCATACTTCGCCTTCCTTTCTCAAGAGTCTCTCACAAGTCTTTCATTAAAATTTGTCCTTCTTGTCTTGACGAGTGTGAAACCAAATGACAGCCAGTGGTTGGCCACTTCATGAGTACAAATGCTGGAGCCGAATGCTGTCAATAGCACTGCGAGAACGTCGCCATTGTTACTTGCAGAATGCCAAAAATATGTTTTTTCCCTTCTATTATTGTTTTCTGGAGCCTCTTTGAGGCAGAGCCAAAATGGCTCTCATTTTGGACCACTCTGTCCCACTCCATGTGGGACCTCAAGCAGACAAATCCTGATTGCTGCTATCGGGTTTCCAGAGGTCCATTCTTCTTTCGGCTATCAGGTTCAATTACACACTGGTCAGTCAGGAAATTTGAGACATGTTGTTGTGCCCTCGTTATACATGGTACATTCTTAGGTTGGGAAGCACATGCTTCATTGTCATAGGCTTTCATTGGAGTAAACGTCTGGAGTGGTTTTTGAGAAATACTATAAAATAATGCTTAAGTTAATAGCGGATGGCCTCTCCACAAACAATAAAAATCTACATGCCATACAGAACAATATATATTCACTGAATGTATTCGGTGATACTTCAGTGCATCACAATGAATCCTATACTGAATCCTCCACATGCTGACCCGATTTAGTCAAATAATTGGGACTAACTGGCTCAATACCTGTTGTTCTGAGTCCTAGTTAAAATCCGATGCCATGTTGTCAATGTAGTAGCTTACTATGTAAACCTGTTCCTCACTAGTTAGACAATCTTTTTTAGAAACCTCCTCCTGATTCTTGGGTGTAATGTGTCAGCTGCGACTTCCTCACCTCCTGACAGACATTATTTCATCAATGTCTTTTGAAAATGAGAAATAATTTTTCATGAAATATTTCTGAAATATGTAAAATGATAAGAAAGTACCTGTTACTTCATACTCACTCTGCCGAAGTGTTCTGAATCGTTTTTGAGCTTTTCTTTATTTAATATCAGTAATTTAATATATTAATTTAGAAAGCTTTCTTCTGTAAAAATTTAAATGTCTTCTTCCATTTTCGCACTACATAAATCTTGTTTGGACCATACGTGATTCAATCTGAGAGCAACCAGTCTTTAAAGATGGCTTTCAAGTCAAAATGTCAAATTATGTAGTTTAATGCGACCACAAAGGAAAGGGCAGAGCCAAAACTTTATAAGGACATTTTCAGTGGAGCATTTTAAGCATTCAAGTCTATGTTCAGGCTTATTATTATTTCTGTAATATGGTTTTAATTCAGTTAGTTCTTCAATTTGCTGTCTGCTTTCGACTTGAATCTTCCTGCAAAGGGTTTGTTGTCGTAAACAAATCACACCTTTTGGAAATTGTGCCTTTATTATGCAGAGCATGCTTTCATCCACTTATAGTTGTACGCATGCTGGCCTCTGAACAAGCATTGTAGGACCTGAGCTTGAGAGGTTCAAGGGTTGTTCTGCTCGTTATTGAATGTGCAAAGAGATCCACACTCAAACTTGAGAGGCCCCACTTCTGGGAATTGGTTATGCAACGTATGCATTAATATTTACTCAAACTCAAAGCGTGTAATATTTATTCGAGTGAGTAGTTCAGTGAACCGGCAAACAACACTGGAAAAACATCAACATCTCAGCGAGTGTGCCGCATAGTTAGGTGTCATATGCTGCATTGATCCGCCAATGCTGCAAACAGTAAAAGCCATCACAAAGCTCCAGGGAGTCTGATTTCTCCAACTACATGTTCTCCAGCTGATAACACATGTTGTCATTGTGTCAAAATGAATAGAGGGCTTACTGAAGATGGGTGAGTCATGGGGCGGAGGGAAGCGATGACAAGCTTTGATGGCATCCTGAATCTTTAGGTCAGAGTTTATCTCTATTTATAAGCCGAGAATGAGCTCAGTTCTCCATCTAAAAGGTCAGCCTCATTAAACTCTTTCTAGAAAGCAAAGCAGGATAAGCTTTTTTTCCTTAGACTTGGTAATACGCACAGTTCTGCTGTAAGTGTAATTTAAAGGTAAATCGTCATGGAAGACGCCAATAAGCGGTATGTTTATCAACATTATCACAGCATAAAAATAGAATCAGACATTGCATTCTTTGTTGAAGGTAACACTTTATTTCTGAATATAAATAAATATATCAACACAAAAATATACACTGTAAAACGTTTGAAGGTGGTTTAACTTGAAAATGAAAGTTCAACTGCTGCCTTGAAAATGCAACTTAAGTCAACAAGCAAATTGCTTTGGTTTCAACTCAGAAATTAAAGTTCATGAAGTTGATTTAACAACAACAAACAAGTTGTCTAAATATTGTTTTTTAAGTTCTTTAATCTTGAATTGTGAGTTTTAACTTAACCTTGCAATTTAAGCCAAATAATTATTTCACAGTATGCAAGGAAAAAAAAAACTCCCCTCACCAATTAAAGAGCCACATTTCTCTATTATTCCTACTCACAATATCAAGTTAAAATAACTACTTACTTTAATTTAGGATAATTTAAAATCTTGTTTCAAAATTTCTGATCTGATAATGAATTTTATTAAACATCACAATGAATTCAGCTCAGAAACATTTAGTGTGAACAGGACATAAAAATAAACATTTATCTTAAGAAAACACAGGAGTCAGATCAATGTAACGCTCTTCCATCTCAGGATACAAAAACACGCCGCTAAGCATTCTGGGAAATAGTTCCCACTCCTGTCTTTTTCTTCTTTCAGTTTTTTTAAATGCAAACCTAAAAACTTTAGTTAATTAATTTCCTGGGGGTTTGAAAAAATTAATAAAAAGTTAACACAGCTTACTAATGTAAGTTTATCTTTAGCAAACTCACACATTTAGGTTCAAAATCTAAAACTGGCTAAATTTGTTTGACTTAAAGAACAGAAGATAGTAGACACAACTAAATGTGGTGAAATGTTTTACAGTGAACAAACGTAAAAAGAAACACACCAAACTTTACCTATTACTACAGATGCTAATCGTCGGTGATCCATCAAGAACCCATTAAACACTTTCCATAAATCACTGCTTTCATTGAAGCTTGGTACATGAGTGCTATAAATAAAGATACTGTAATAATTTACTGTAACATTTGACTGTGTTGTGCAAAAGCAGTTGGAGAGGAAAGTTTCTGATTACAATGATTAGCTTGATGGTGAATACTGCAATGCTCACATTTACAGTTGAGGTCACCAGATGCCATCATTTAATCACTAGGACGCTATATAATGTTTGTTTAATGGAACAAAGAAGATCTGCTTCTTCTGGAACAAAATCAGATTCCTGTGTCCTTTCCTCTAACGTCTTCACATGACTGAACACATCGCTAACCTTGTATATCCAGGGATTTGTATAAAGTACTGAATTCTTTCCTGGTTGTAAGAAAATCTTTATAAAAGAAACTCTGGTACACCCTTTTTCGTTTATATTCACAAATCAGTCCTCAGGTCAAAGATTAATTCCCTTGCATTTGACGCACCGAGGTATACTTCATGTTTCCAGATTACCTTTTATATCCCATAACTAAATCTTTTGTATTGTAATAAAACAAAGCAAAAGATTTTTCCTTTTGGTACAAAAGGAACTGCAGCGTGTGGATTTTTCACATCGACAAAGATTTGCAGTAGTTTATAGGTTCCATGGTCCTGTGTTTTTCACACCTCTGATTGTTTTGAAGGATGCTGTGTTTTGGGAGCCTACAAGAATAGATGTAAATGTTAATGACATTTTTGTTAGTACATCAAAGTACCCTTGTCATGTTGCCCTAAAATGCTTCAGTTTAGCTTCTGGCTGTTTAAAACCTCACTTCTCCTGGAAAGCTCATTCTTAACCACTCCAGTGTATTTTAATGGTGTTTAATTAAGTCAGTTTAAATATACTACAATTCATAGATTTTCTGCTGCTAGTTTAGTTTTCAAATTATAACTCTGGAGTCTGGGACGCTAATGGAAAAAAAGAAGTAAATCAATCATAGCTACCTGACACAGCAACAATTGGACATTTTATTGACCAGTATGGAGCTGGGGTGGCACATAAACATTTAGCATCTCTGTAACTGGTTTATTTGATAGAGTCCCTTTTATTGCTCTCTTGTAATGAACAAACTGCAGTAGGTTCAATGAAGATTATATATGTAGAAAACTTACTGTTTTGTCATTTTTATTATTGCAAAATCAACATTGTTTTTATGTATTTCAACATGCTGCCTGTGGAGTGGGGATTTTTAAGAGATGTTAGACATAAACAGAAGCTCTTCTCCTCACAGATCGAAGGTGCACTATATCAGATTTTCAGTATTAAACGTTTTTGACCCGTGATCACATCCGTCACTGTGTTCGCAGGCCGTCTGGATCTGGATCTGGAGTCTAGTGGCGGTTCATTTCTGCCTGATTGCTACAATCAGACTGAAGTGTTATGTGATCAAGATTTGATTTTCTGAGAGGAGTGGATCCTTAGATTGATTTCTGAATATGAATCGTATAACATGATTTCTTCTTATTTTTACACCCGTGGGTAATATATTGTAACAGTGTTTGAGTAGAAGGCTGTGTGGCCTTGAAGTAGCTGATTGCATAATTAGAAAAGTCAGCTGAGTGATACCAACTGTTGAAAACATGGATGCAAATCAAAGACGTATACCAGTCAGGTCATGTATCACCATTAACATTTGATGTTTTACATAACGTTGGCCCTTTTTTTTTTTTAGCATGAATAATAATATTTCATGTTTCATATGTTTTGATACCATCCATCCATCCATTTTCCAACACCCTTGTCCCCAGTGGGGTCAGGAGGGCTGCTATCTCCAGCTAACGTTCCGGGCGAGAGGCGGGACACACCCTGGACAGGTCGCCAGTCTGTCGCAGGTTTTGATACCTGCTTAGCTAATTTTGTAAGATCCTAGAGAAGTTCTAAATGCCAATTACCACAAACATCAATGTGAATCTGATACACATGTCTGGAAAACATTAAGAGCTCACTGCACTGAGCCCCATTGAAAACCTCCTGATTATTCCACCAAATACTGATTTCTGAACTCTTCCTGAGTTAAAACATTATTATTGTTGTTTTCTTTGCATTATTTGAGGTCTGAAAGCCCTGCATCTTTCTCGTTGTTTTGACCATTTCTCATTTTCTGCAAATAAATACTTAATTTTTGCATGGAATTTCAGAGACATGTTGTCAGTAGTTCATTTTACTCAAACAAAAAGTAAAATCAGAGAAACTGATCATTTTAAGTGGCCTCTTAATTTTTACCAGAGCTGTCTGTATTCATTGCTGTATATTAATATTTGACCTCTATATTTTTAGTCACTCACATTTGTTTTTTCTATCTGCAGTCCACTACAGTAGAAGGAGAGACTGAGTTATGCTTTTTCATCTGTCTCCCATATTGGATTTAACAAGAATTTTCTTTGCATTTGCATTTGAATGGCCATTAGTTGGCAGTGTATTGTATGATGCACTAGTGTCCATAACATGCATATCCACTGTGTGCATTTATGACATAAAATTCCACAAAAAACGCAAAACAATGGCTTTTAGGTAGCTGTCGCTTGTAGTAACCAGTAAGCATGAAAGGGTTAAGCTGGACCTCTTCGCTTCTTCTCTGATTAATGCTCTCCTTGTTGGGACAGTAATTTCAGGTGCCTGCAGGTTTGTCATTGGGTCACTCTTGAGTCTCACAGATGATGGACAGAGAAGCTTCCTTCCATGCTTTGAGGTCTTCAAAGTGTTGAATGTTTTTTTACGCACACATCTTTGTATTTCCTGGATGTATAAAGTCTTTTGTACCAGTTTTGTTCATTCTTCTCCTCAAAGTGCCAGTAGGTGTTTTTTTTTTTTCATGTGTAGGCTTGTGTGCCTGAGTGGACGGAGGCAGAATTTGTTCCAAGGAAACAAACAAAATGCGTGGATGTGGTTGGGAGGAATACAGGACAGGTAGCTGAGCATCAGATGATGAAACAGTGACCTTGTGCTTGCAGAGTGTGCTCACAAAAACAGTAGTTTAAAACAATAGAGACTTTTTATTTAAAAAAAATAAAAATAACTTTAATGGGCTCTGTGCAAAACCTATCAATGGAATCATTTAATTGCACTGTTTGTTTTCATGTAAATAAAAGAAAAATGTTCCTCCAGCTAAACCACTTGGTGTGAGACTTCAAAGCCTTTAAAATAAGAGAACGGTATTCATTTTCATAATGAAGCCGCTGTCAGACGCAAACAGACTCCTTCCTTGTACAAAAGGCTGAGGCAGCAACATGGAGGAAATATCTCAATGACTAATTACATTTTAAGATGTGCAAATGGTTTTCAGAGCTGGGGCTGTGCTTTAAACCTGTGAGCAAAGAAAAAATATTTTAAAATGCAGCACCAACCCGACTGCATGGGCTACAATGAATGACTGAAATTAAAGGGCTACTTTTAGTTTTTGACTGTACTTTTTGTATGACAAAGGAACCTTGATAACAAAAGAGTAAATTAAAGGAATAATGAGAGCAGGACCTGTCTTGTAATTTTAGGAGGGGATCACAACATAAATTAGAAACATGTAGTGGATGTGGGGGCAGTGATGGATTAAGGACAGCTGTCAAGATGTGTGATTGAAATACATTGAGAGCTTACTCCGGATCTGAGGCTGTTTTTCACAGCCACCAGAATGCAAAGCAGTGTGTCATAACATATCAAATGAAATTCAGCGCTGTAGAATTTATTAAACTGCTTGACAGAGCGGAAATAATAATGCAGTCATGGTTTATCAGAGCTTTCAAAGGCTTGTCATAAGTGATGAAATATGGTAATTGTATTTTTAATATCAGAACCAAAGTGAGGGTGGGTGAATGATGAAGCATTTTTGGTATATCTGGGACATTTTGTGGATATCTTTAAAGTTCCTATGAGTTACTGGCAGCAAATGGAAAACTGATTTATTACCGTGCAAAGTTGGGAGCTCCATATTTATACACCTCCAGTTATTTCATCAAGAATTGTGCATTCATGAAAACTTGAGTTTATGGTCAAATAATACAGAGCAGTTAGGCAAACCTTAAATATCGCAAGCAAACTTCAAGCCATGCTTTCTGTTTTTAGGAAGTGTAATTTATTCTGATATATTTCGTTCTATATTTATAGTTTCTAATCAGGAAATGTGCTAAAACAAACTCGAATACCCTCTCTGACCAATAAAGGGCCCACCAAAATTATTAGATTATTACAAATGATCACATTATTCATGGAGTGTTTTAACAAGACCTTTAATATAAGTGTCCACTATTCTTTGTTTTTCAGACTTTTTGTGTGAAAACATAGCTTCTGTCTTTGGTATGTGGCAGAATAAAACCTATTGCATCACTTTTTCCCCCATAATGCTTTTTTATTTTATCCTGCAAGTGCTCTGAATTTATTTTTGTTGAGCTAAAAATTGTGGTTCTCAGCCATCTAGCAGCAAAGAATCCTACTTCATTATCTTCACATCAGTAAAATGTAAGATTAATGTATGGCTTATTAACATATCATGACAAAAGGGCATCACCAGAGCCATTTCTAAGCCACTTTAATGTTACATTACTGACTATATACACATGGTTTGTATTTACTGATATGAATAAAGCAATTGGAGTGCATTGAAATCCATGAGAGAAGTCAAATCAGGGAATACTGTTGTCGCAGTATTGTGTTTCTGTGATTCGTTTCAGTGGTGTAAGAAGACACAATGCCCCAGGAAAACAACAACCTGGCTACATTTGTAGCACACACAGTTTGATCACCAGCTAAGCCAGGCTGTCACTTTATTTTGGAAATGTTGAAAGATTCTTTAGTATGAGTGCAACAGCTCTCATGCAGTATGTACGGCATAAATATGGAGCACCGGTTCAGGTTGTGTGCATCTATTTGACCGCCACTTAAATGTCCCACAAATTACTCAAAAATAATGAGATGCTTCCAGAATAACAAACCCTGGATCACCAGTGATTTAAAGGAACTGATACAGAAGACAAAAGGAGCCTTCAACAAAGTATCAGTGAATATGAACTGAATATGAAGTGAATATGAACTCAATAGAGAATAAATAATTGACCAATATATAGTATATTGGTCAGAGAGAGAGATAGCACAGAATAGGATAGTAGATCAGTAGGAAAGCTTTTCTTTAATTTTCTGTGAATAATGCAGCTATCTTTTCCCCAGACTCAGAATTGCTGCAAAAGTTTCTCCTGAGCAAATCGGTTCTCTCCTCATTTTTACACTAACATCAGGCAACAGAATTTGTCGATCACTGGAAGTTACAGATGATTTTGCAAAAATGTAAACACATTTCCTGTTTAACTGCCTAAGCTACCTTGTCTATATATTTTTTTTTCGTTCTATGCAAACCTCAGGGGAAAGGGAAATGTGATACATATTTCTGTGTCCTGTCTGCCCTCCTGCAGTGTTTGAAATTAGCTGTTAAATTTGACATGACACCTCCTCCCTGCATTCTTATCGTATCATCTTTTCCATCCTCCCCTGACCTCAGTCGGTCTTTGAAGACGAGGCTAAACCTGTTTGGATTCTTTTAATTAAATAAGCATATGACTGATCGTTGCCTCCACTTCACATGAAGGGGAAAGGGTAGATGTCACATAATATTATATCAGAAAAGAAACGGTAATAACTGTAAATGACAGGCCTTGATATGTAAACATGTCTAATTTAAAGCAAATTTGATCTTCACAATTCACACCAGTACAAAGCACAACTTACTCACAATGACAGCTTTAGGTTAGTTTTTAGTAAACATAAACAAACAGCCAGAAGCAGTTGCTATATGATTTAGATTAGCTTTGACATCCTAATTAAGTGAATATGAACTCAAGATCAGTGCAAAATTGCTGGGTTGAGTTTTTAAAAGATTTTTTTAAAGTCTTTAAGAATCAGACCAAGCCATGGACCTTCCACTTTTATTTTTAATCTCTTTGCTCTGTGTTAGCTATTATCACATTTGTTTGAGGTTTGAAAAACCTTACATAGACATGCAATTCACAAATAGAGTTACACAATTTGACCAAATCCAATTTCACCTCTTCCTTCTTTTTTTAGTGTTTCCCGAGGAAAAATAAAAGTTTTCCATTAACATGGCACAGCAACTATTATAATCTCTAGTTTGGACCTAATTTTCAATTCAAGATTCTAATTCAAAAACACTTTATTAATCCCAAAGGGAAATTAAATTTATTTAGATTCTTCAGAGTTATTGAAGATGGTGATGGCTGTTGGCAGGAAAGATCTTCTGCAGCAGTCTGTACTGCAATGAAGCTGAAGAAGCCTCTGACTGAAGATGCAGTGCCTTTCCAAGATAGACTCATGAAAACAATGGTCAGGGCTGTTCTTGATTTTATGAAAATCCTTCTTTGTATAATCATCTCCAGAGGTTCCACAGTCATCCCCAGAACAGAACCAGCCTTCTTTATCAGGCTGTTGAGCCGTTTTAGGTCACTGGCTCTGATGTTGCAGCCCCAACAGATGATGGCAGAAGAGATGACGCCCTCATCAACAGACTTACAGAAAATCTGCAACATCTTGGTTCAAACCTTGAAAGATCTTAGCTTCCTCAGCTTTCCTGTTGCGTCCAAAGACCAGGCCCTCCTTGTTTGTTTCGAAGCAACTGATCGGACTACTCTCTGCCAGGCACATGAAGATGACATCAGTGCCATGACTGAGTGTGTGGCTGACCATATAAACTTCTGTGTGGACAGCACCATCCCCACCAGAACAGTGAGATGCTTCCAGAATAACAAACCCTGGATCACCAGTGATTTCTGATACAGAAGACAAAAAAGAGCCTTCAACAAAGCATGTTTCAAAGATTTTGGTTCAAAGTGATGTGGCAGCATCAGAATATTGCAGGGGATCTTTCAGCTAAATATTCATAATGCAGTTTCCAATTTCCTAATGTTTTAAAGATGCTTAATTAGACTGAGAGGTTGGTAACATGAATAATTATCCTGCTGGGAACGACAACCGGAAGGTGAGTACACCACGACACTAAGGTGTCGTCAGGATGTGTTGTACCAGTACCAGTTGTCAGGATGTGTTGTTTTTATTGACTCTCAGATAGTAGCAGAGGACCTAAAGTTTGCCAAGAAAATATCGACACAACTACACCATTAACAGGCCAAACAACTGATAAAAGCAGAAGGAAGTCGTGAATTTCTGTTGTCTGACTCGACCGTCAGAATTCAAGAATGGCTGAACAAGGCAACTTTTTCTAATCTGTGCAGATAGCAGATGGATGAATATGAGACTGTACATTTAGATATTGAAGGTTTCATGGCCTTAGGGTATACAGGAATGTTATCGTCTTTGGTATGATCGACTTTTGCCTTTCTTTAGCAGGTAGTTTTTTTTGGGGGTCTAATAAAATCACATATTTGTCAGAGTTCAATTCAACTCAATTTGTTTTAGTCTATTAATAAATTTTGTATTTTTTTCTGCATTAATTAGAAACAAAAGTTTTTAGTATAACCATAAACCGTCAGGTTAATTTGACTGCCTTCAGTTAGGAAAATAGAGTCAAGACAATGTATGGTTGATACTCCTGCCATTACCACTATAAGCTGCTGCTGCTGTTCCAAGTCAACACAAACATTTTTAGGAGTTAAGTAGAAGTGGATATTCCCCTCAGTGCTGGGTTGGCCTTTCATTGTTCTGAGTCACCCGCTGAGGGGAGCAGACTCCTGGGTCTGCGGCCCAGGGGACCAGCAGACCAGGCTAAATGAAAACTAATGACTGCTGACAGAAACAGAAAGGCAGAAAACAAACACGGAAAACAGCTTTAATAATGCAGTTTGTTTTCAGTGTTTTCAAGTTCAGTTCTTCTTGAAATATTAAATAGTTAGAAACTGTTTTTTTTTTTTTTCATAAAATTTTAACTCAGGCATTGTGTTTCACATTAATATTTTCTTTTTGTCTTTAAATAAAATGTGATAAAACAGTACCTAAAGTTTTTCACAGACATAAAATCACAAAGTGGTGTACAACAAAATTCAGTGTTGAGCAAAGAATAAAACAAGCATAAGAAGCGTAATAAAATCCCTTCGTGGGTTCAGAAAACTATACATTAGAAACAACTAAGTAAGTGCAGGTGGAGTTTTTAGATGGTAAACAAAGAACTATTTTAATTAAATCACATTGTGGTCTTTTTCATGTCTTAAGTCAAAAGCAGATTTCTGACCTTGTCCATATTACAGCCTGTTTCAAACCTCCATAACTCAGCCAAGCTGTCAAATCAGCCATTACTGCTTCAAAAGGTTTCAGCTTTTCTGAATTAATTGATTCTGACTCAGCTGTCTATCACTGACATGCTTACATTGCCTTGACTTGATTTAAAGGGACAGCCCGCAGCATCTCAACCATGTGAATTAAAAAAGGCATTGTTGTTTTTCTCACAGAAAATTCTGTAATTTGCTGTGAGTTTAGAAATTAGGAAAAAACAAAACACTTTCACATATCTGAATAAGTAAAGCGAGAAAGAAAAATATGTTTTGCTTTATGGAAATGTTAAAAGGGAAATCTTTTATTTCTGTAAGATAAATACTTTCTGATTCATATACATCAGGAACTATCTTTAAGAAATTTGCAAATTATGTTTGACTGCTGGTACATTAAAAAAAATTTGAATATTGTGCAAAAGTGCAGTATTTGTAGCCAGTCATCAAAGAAAGTGAATCGTCATAGATAAGGCTTTATTCTGAGCCTTTTGTTTCATGTAACTCTCTGCTTAAAAATCCTTATTTTAACACACAGTGTAGCATTAAATGTTATCATTTATTTATTTATCTTTTCAGGGTTTAACACCCTTCGATAGGCTGAGCATGGGGCTTAACATGTTCACTTATATGGATGCTGCTGCAGTTTCTACTGGTGACTGAAAGCATTCAGCTGATGAAATGGATGGCTTATTGCTTCCTGAGGCGACTCCCAAGCAATTGGCGAAAAACTCCTGGGGAGTTGGGAGGCTGAAGAAAGTGTGCAGAAAGTGACATAAGGCAGCTCTGCTGGAACAGTTTGAATTATGATCCTGAAGGACAAAGCTGATGGTTCTTTCTACAAAAAAAGGATCAAACTTTTTCTATGCACTCACACTTTTCTCTGCGCTGTTGTTCATAAAAAGGACCAAACCCACTTTTTGTATTAATTGGAAGTCAAACATTTTTTGGACACGCAGTGCAGCAGTTCATAGTGGAGATGAACATGGTTGTTTCAACGTTGTTCTTAATGGGCAGAAATGTAGCATTTATTTTCTTGTCCAAAATATCAAGTAAGGTAGTTGGTTCCTTTCTTATTACAGTGATAAAAATAGAAATGTTTTCTTACAAATAACTATGATAGTTTTTAGAAATACTGTAGATTTTAATAATCAACCAGTGAGGTTGGGCACATTGTGGGTGTTTCAAATTTCCTCTGACTGTCCCGCTTCGCACTGACTCTGCTCTGCTGTAGCGTCTTTCCCGACTGACGGCTGTGGTGCAGGTGTCTTTTTCCCAGAAAAGAACATAGTTATGGGTAGTTGTTGGTGCTCTTTCTTCTTCCAGGCAAGAATATTCTTATAAACAGACATGCCACCTTCGACTATATTAGAGAACTGTAATGGAAATTTGCCAAGCCGAACACATTCTGTACTGGACAGAGACGAGGGACGGAAGAGACAGATTGAAAGCTAATCAGGACGCAGAACTCGACGCGCATTCATCCACTAAAAATATCCACGAAACTCCGAGGCCACAAAAGGTCAAGCGCGTTATAGCGAGGGTTCACTGTGTAGCATGTCATGCACTTTAAAATTCATGTAAAAGTTTAGGCTTGGGTAGTATATTTGCTGTTTGCAGGACTTTCCTCTCACCCAGTTACCAAGGAAGCATTCCTCCTTTCATGTGAGCCAACTGCATAATGTGACACCCCTCACCTGACACAGCTGATCCCCTGTGAAATTGTCCCTGATGACTGCTGGTACCCACCGTTGTGCACAACATTTGTGTAAATCTCAGTGGCAAATTCAAGGGCATTGTAAGGAACTGCCCTCAAGGTAGTTAGCAGCAGGAAGCCATGTGCATATTTATTTGCTCATTTCCTCCAGAGAAAAAGCATAATGTGATAGTACAGGGTGATTCATGTTAACCCTAGAATATTTTTCATTACTATACTTGCAGGGCTACCTAGAAGACTTGGCTCTCTGTCTTTTTCTTTTTTACTTAAACTAATCAACTCAATATTCAAAATTTTGTGTCCAATTTCCAGTTTTTATTATAATTTGACATGCTGATACCTGTCCTATTATATAAGGTGATGAGTGGACCGAAGCTCACAACAGTGTGGACTATAACTTAAGTTTTAGATTAGAAAATAAAGGAAGTTTTAAGACATTTCACACTTTTTCTTTTCAATCTTCTAGGGCTAGCAGAGAAGGCCCTGCTGGCTCTGACGGCCCACCACTGGCATCACCATATGGTTCTCTGTAAATAGTTACATTTCATTCATTGGCAGCAGGTAACTGAACAGAAGCAGGTTGTTCAAGACACAAACATACATTGAATCTGTTATCTCCTATGAAGCTGTAACTTTTAAGAGTCTTCAAAATAAGAATAAATCCTACATTTACTGATACTTGGCTTTAGCAAATACATCTTGTGCTCCATGTGAATTTTAACTGATTCCTCAGATAAAAAAAAAACATTAATAGTAATAAAAAAAAAAAGTAAGACACTGCTATATGTATATTCATTGTAATTAGACATACAGCAGCTAAAAAAACAATGCAGAATGCAAATAATCTTAATAAAACGAATCAGTTGTCATTCTTGTTTAAAGTATGTGCTTCAAAGACTTCTGAAATTGCATGTTTTTCTCCCATTTGAAGGAAACATTTTCACTTTCAAAAGCGTAAAGAGCGTCTTCAGTGGCTGTGCCGGTGAAATGGTGATAATAATACCACAGAGCAGGCTGGAGAGTGTCTTTAACGCTGCTGGATGCCGTCACGCTTGTAAAATTGCTGTCTATGGTTTCCATGCTATTCACTGTAACAGTGTAGCAGCGGATCTAATGGTTTATGTTATTTCCAATGTTTGCTCATGCTTCAATCCCTCCCAAGGGTCATTATGGCCCCTAATATCTGTAGCAGCCACACAATAGGATTTGGAGCTGGGAGGAGGTCAGTTTTCCCAAGAATCTACATTCCAGAGTCGCTCTTCTAACGACTCTGGAAGAACAAAATAAAAGAAATATAAGTTTCAAATTGTATAAGATAATACAAATACTTTACTAAGGCTTTGCAAACATGCAAAAAGAAAAACAAACAAAAAACCCATTTTATTCAATAATATAGCAAACTGATAAGCTGAAAGTCTCCATTTTCTCTTTGTTGACTTCTCACTGGGACAAAGTGCCACAATTAGGGGTGGATTTAGAAGTCTCTATAATTGAAGCCTTGTTCCTCATCTGGGAAAACAGTTTATAATTAATTCTGAATACAGCTTAATAAGCCCTTCAATTAGCTGTACAATTGCTAAATATAGTAGCACACAAAAGTTAATTATTTAGACTGTGTCAGCCTTTGTTACAGCGTGACATCTTGTCATAATCTTTGGTGTTCTACACATTTTAATTTCTTCTAAATTTTAGTGAGATTTAAAAAAAATGTAAAATATTGTGGTTTAGTTTGACAGAATCTACGTAAAAGTCAAACTTAATGTACAAGGTACTCTGACCTGGTTTCGGTCCCTGGCAATGGGAGTCACTGCTCAAACATCATTAAAAAAATAAATCAATGGCAGGAACGTTGCCCATCGCCGTTCGCCTTGACTGTGTTGGCTACTGTGGTGCAGGAAACGCTTTAACAGCCCACTATCATCCATCTGTGCCTGTGGTGGCAGCCACGGTTACAGACACCCTCTATTCATCACATCCGACAGCTTACAGATCTGCTGATTTGTATTGTGGCGAGTGAGGAGGGCAGTGGAGGGAGGAGGCCAGACGGTGGGAGCAACCAAAGTGGCATTCCCACAGCAGCAGCTGTGATTTACTCATGTCATGGCAAAGTTAACAAAAAAGTTAATGTTTTAAGGGCACCAAGAGAGGCAATGTTGGTCTTAAAATGTATCAATTCTGTAAAATAAACTAAAATCAATATCTCATGTTGTGTCAAAAGCCAAGGCAAATTGATGAGTTTCAAGAAGTGATTTATAAATAGACGGAAAAAGGAAAGCCTGTCTGATGTGCAGTGGTAAGTCATTTAACATTTTAGGAATTGACACAGCAAAAGTGAAATATTCTCTAAGCTTATGTTTGATTTAAATACATGGAAGAGCAACTTATCAACTGACCTGAGGGAGGCAGGTAGATCATGGAGAACTTAAAAACAAATAAAATACATTAAATGAATCCTAGAAATACAGCTCTGGACAAAATTAAGAGACTACTGCAAAATGATCAGTTCTTTGATTTTACTCCTTATAGATATATGTTTGAGTAAAATGAGCATTGTTCTTTTATTTTATAAACTAAAAATCTCTGAAACTCCAAGCAGAAGTTTAGTATTTATTTGCAGAAAATGAGAAATGGTTAAGATAACGAAAACGTTGCAGTGTTTTCAGACCTCAAATAATGCAAAGAAAACAAGAAACTCATTATCAGATCTGACATTTTGTTCATGCAATTTGAAAATGTTCTAAAGTAAAACAAGTAGTTGTTTTAACTTGATATTGTGAGTGAAGATAGTAGAGAAATGTGGCTCTAACTAGGTGAGGACAGTTTTTTTTCTTTTGCATATTGTGAAATAATTACTTGGTTTAAACTGCAGCATTAAGTTAAAACAATTCAAGATTAATTAACTTAAAAAACAATGTTTAGACCAAGAGAACTTGTCTCTTGTTAAATTATGTTTATGAACTTTAATTTCTGAGTTAAAACCAAAACAAATTTTTTGTTAACTTAAACTGCATTTTCAAGGTGGACTTTCATTTTCAAATTAAGCCACCTTTAAATGTTTTAAGTCTATCTGTTGTTGTTTTTAGAGTCCACTCACCCAGTGGTGGATATTGGCTGTGCATGGTGCATTTTTGCTGTTCCTGAGGTTTTACATAAATCTTCTTGGAGATTTTGCTATTTTCAGCATGTGTGTTGGACAAATCACTTGATTTGATATTGTGGTTTCAGCTTTAAACTGCAGTTTGTACAAGTTTCACCTTGGATTTAACAACACAAGGAGAGGAAATGAATTATTCGCTGTGGGATATGGTGGGAAGTGCATGTGGACCTAGTTAGAGGGCTGTCGGATCACTTATTCCGTGTTGCAGCTCCTGCCTTTCACAACTCACCAAACTGCGCTGACAGGCAGCCATGTCGAGGGAGGCCCTAGATGCCAGACGCGCCTCTGAGTCTGATCAAAGGGCTTGTTACAAATTTATTCACGCCCCATGGTCACTTTGTTACCAAGCCAATTAGATCACAGCTAAATGTTTAGTCAGTTGGAGGGGAGGGAAATGGTGCCCTCATCTCATACGAGTGCCTTGTTTCATTTCACTTCACATCACAGTGGATAAGCAGTGCAGCTTCCAAACTGCTAACCTAAGATCTCTACAAGTTTTTAAATTTGTCTTTATGAATGTTATTTTATTCTATCTGCAGAGACAGCAGATATGTTCGAAAACTCAAATTTGTCTGTCACAGAACATAGTATTGGTGTTTATTTGTATTTTTGAAAAAGCACCACTATCAGAGTTGAGCTGAGTTATCACAAAGCATGTAAACTTTTTTGTTATTTGCATTTTTCTAATTTTTAATTAGGACAAAGTTAATGCTGTTATGCCTAGGCAGCATTAATCTTGGCTTTCAGCTTAGATTGAGTTGAACGCTCCCCAATTTAAGATCTGGGCCAGTTAAGGGCCCAGCACGGTCGGGCTCATCGGTGCATGTCCGTGACGAATATCATGTAATTTTGTACTTTGCCTCTTATTGTTCTTGTCACAACTCACCCGGTGAACTTTTTGCCCCCTTCTGTATGCAAAACTATTGTGTGATTGGTCAAAATTTCATGGTTGTTTTTGTTTCAACCAGAATTTGCCGAATTTGTTTGACCAAAACTGATAAAAATAAGGATTTTTTCCCATCCATACATGTTCTATACTCTTCATTCATGCACAAATAAGACATACTCAAACTAAAGGGAAATTTATAGGGGTTAATTAACCCGACAAGTACTGCATGTTTTTGGAAGAAAGCTTGTGTATCGAGAAAACCCATCAATGCAGAAAAAGAAAAAGCAAACTCCACACAGAAATGCCCCAAAACTCATGCTGAACATTCATACTGCAAGACGACAGTCAAACAACTCAACAAAGTTTTAAGCTGCAATAAAAATTAGATGAAAAAGGAGACCCACAATGTCTAAGACAGTCTTGATTTATAAAGCTAATTTCAAAATTATTTTACTACCGTGTGAAAGATTTTAAGATGAATTATTTTGATCAAAGTATGAATATTGAACATAGCACTAGCCTGCTCAAACTACTCAGTTGGTGAAAAGCTAATGGTGTCATCAGTTAAACTTATCTAACAGGAAATATGCAGGTGCTAAATCAATTAAGTGATTTTTAATCTTTTTCATGTAGTGACATTTTTATTCATGTTTCAACAGAAAGAAAAAAAAAAAAAAAAGGAAAGTTCAAAGGCCAAAATCAATGCCGTCTAAAATAAACAAACACAAAAGCTCATCTTAAAGTTTTGTATGTTACATCCTTTGGAAATAACAAATACTGTCGCCAAAGTGAACTGGATAATTTTTTATCCCTTATTAAATGATGTAATTGTTTAAAGACATTATTTGTATTAATACCGGTCATATTTATGGCAAACAATTAATCTGAAACATCTAAATGTCACATAAAAACAAAATAAAATCTGAGAAAATTAGTAAGATGGCAAAATGTTTATCACATCACAATAAGATACCCTGCAATTTCATAACACAGCTAACTGGCCTCATCATCCCACCTCTATCAATCTCCATCAAGCGCTGTAAATGCTGTTGAATGTGTCTAAGGGGTGTCCTTTGTCTGGTGACATTCACTCACTGTTTCGCTAAAGGCCAGTCTAGCAACTGGGTGATTGACAGATCTTACCAACCAGTGCCTGATGCTGATGTGCTGCATCCTTGCAAATTATTATTTACAGCCTGGTGGCTGATTTATCTGTGTAATAAATTATCTCCAAATGAGACCATTCCCTTTAGGTGCTCATTTGAGATGAACTTTTTTATTGTCTTATTTGCTTTAACTTCCAGATTTACTGCAAAAAACGTTTGGCATCTTAAAGTGGATGCCTAGTTGTTTTCTTCAACTCTGCACAAAACAACAGCTTTTTACATTCCAGTAAAAAACAGGTGAGTAATAAAGAATAATTGTATCCTTGAAAGCTCTTTCTCACTCCTTTACATGGAGAATAGTTCTGTGTGTTATTGCCTGAAACAATTTTCTTTTACCTAACTTCATAGATCACGTTACATAGCATTCTGTGATCATCTGTGGTCGGCAACTTTTTGAAAACACTTCAAGGATGAGGGATAGAGCTTGCATGAAATTTCATATAAAAACCTGCAAACTGTGCCCACAGTCTCCTGGAAGAAATATTGTCATGGGGCATGAGTACCTGCCAGAAAAACAGAAAAAAATGGCTTAAAAGTTCTGAGTGAATCGCACTGCTGGCAACTGATAAATTATGAAGAACTGATTGTGTTTTGTGCCGCTGCATACAAATCTGAATTGCAACTTACATATAAAATGATTTGGCTTGCTGGAGATTGTAATACCAGCTGAAATCATGTTACAATATTTGGTTTGTGCATGCCGTCCGTGGGTTTTCTCTGATACAATAAAACAGAAGAACAAACATAGTAGGTTAGTTGTGGATTCTGAATGTGACAAGCAGGATCCAAATCATATTCTGACACCTTTGGGATGTAGAGTTTTTATATGTTTTTACAAGGACAATAAAAGCAGAGATATACCTTATAGTAAGCTAACATAATCTTATCTCCCAGAACTTTTCTTGCTTTGCCAAAGCACATATAGATATGTGCTATCTATATAGATTACAACAAATCATATCAAGTTCAGGAGATATAAACCACACAATGACTCTTGTGATCGCCCTACAATAAATTTTAAGACTTCACAACTTGTTTTCTGTCTGCTATGTCTGCTGTGTGTTTGTCATCACAAAAATCTGAGCTGCATACGGATGTTCATGCAAGTTTCACAGTCAACTGGGAGTTATGAATTAGTTCTTATTCAGCCCTTAAATCTGAGGACACAGCGATCATGAGAGCAGCACAGACATCCATTTGTGGAAATTGCTTCTTGACTGTCACTGCATGTTGTTTTACCTCATTTTAGTGGAAACTAAGCATTAATTAGGGAGAATCATCCCTCTGTCCCTTTTTTTTGGCACCATACTTAGAAATAAGTGGGAGCACCAGCTGACAATTTATTGGTCATGCGAAGACTGGTGGCCTGTTCAGAGAGCATCTGACCTCATATTGGTCCACATAAACTGTAACCCTCTGCAGCCTTGACCAGAGTAAGTTTGGAGAAAAGTGAGTGAGTGAGACTGAAGGGAGAAAAGTGTTTATTAAAATTGAAGCAGTCGATGCAGTTCAGTGTGCTTACGTCTAATCAATGCCCCACATCCAGTGCTTTGCTGATCCACCATGTGCTGAGCTTAGAGCATCTGGCAGAAAGCGCTCAGCTCACAGCTGCCTGCCTGGCATCAGAGGAAAAGTTCTGATTATTGAATGTACTTTGGAGAGAGCCCAATTCCAGCATCAGATTTCAGACGTGTACCATTCGAGTGATTGCATCGGGGAAGGGGATTAAAGTGTGATTTTTATATAATACCGTTGTCCTGGCTTAGCATTTCTGAGTACGATGTTTATTTCTCAGAGAGCAGAGTTAACAACATGCAATTTATTTTGAAGCAGCAGAACTGTGCTGATGAATAATAGCCAAAGTACGTCAATGCTGCAGATTACAAACACTCCCACAATTATCTCTGGCAAAGAAAAAAAACCCTAAAACATTTAATTCTTTTGCTTCTTTTCTCTTTTTCTGGTGTATATCTGCCTGGGGGAACTCAGTCTTCCACATGCAGAAAAACTTCATGATTGTAGATCTATTCCAAACCACTGAACTAAATCAAGTTTTCTTTTCCCTTGAAAAAGTTAACTTTCTTCAAAAGGATTTGTGCACAACCCAGATATCACACTTTTTCCAGGATGAAAGCAATTTTACTCTGATATTATCCAGCACCAGATGGAAGGATCGCACATGCTGATTGCACCTGCCAAGCAGGTCACAGTCGGAGAAACTAGAAAACATCCTGGCAAAGATGAAAACGACAATGGCCTGACAAAAACAATTGGATACAGTTTCATGATTAAAATAATGAGATGGGAGACAGTCCTGGGATGTATTACTTGTTTTATTGCCTCCAGATTTAAATTGCAGGGTTGTAATATAAACAGAGCCCAAAGAGCAAAGTCATTATTTTTTTTTTTTTATTAAAAAAGCTCTCATGTGAAATATCAGGGGTGTTTGCATTAATGTGTCTCAAAATAATGTGCAACACCTTCATCTAGATACAATTAAGTGTGATAACCACAGCAGGACAGTAGGTGAGATGTTTTAAATCTGAAACCCAATGACCATAAGAAATATTTGATCATGTCCTTTTCTTTCTACTGCATAGGAGAAGCTAAATACATTCAAAAATAAGACTGGTGATGTGATTTTTCATGAAACCTAATATTTAGTTTGAAGTCTATACCTGTTGCATAAGTTGCTGTGAAATTATTTTCATGCAAAACACTGTAAGTTAAACATCAAGAGTTCAAGAGCCCCGCTCCAACTCTCACTTGGATCTTTCACCTGACTTCAGCCTCCATCACCCAATTCCTCTACTGTACTGAACACAGCTGTCCACACCTGTCATCAGCATACAGAACCTTCAACATCCATTTTGCTGGGTTGTTGTTACTGGGATATTATTCAGATTATTTAAGAAAACTCAGGTTTTAATGTGGAATCTAAAGAACTTGTTTGTCTGGCCTCTTTCCTTGCTGATTTCTAATGATTTATTGCATGAATTGCTTTATTCACGTGTGATTTTAATTGTATTTTTCTTTTTAATGCAAACACTGTAGTTGCAAAATAGTGTTTTTTCAACATTAGCAGAATAGCAAAAAGGTTTTGTGCGCATTTGTAATGAAAAAAACTCTCATCTACCTCAAGTTATTTTAGCCTAGAAGGGTTCAAATGATCTGGTCCTCCTTTTAATCCTGCTTTTTGTCAAAAAACTAAATAAAAAGCAAAATGTTATATAATTTGCCAAAGGATGAAGCAGCAGTGGATTGCTCAAGATTCACAAAACATCATGAATGATGTGCTGACATTCTTAATGGGAGCTAACCTGGTTCTTCAGAAATAGTGAATGCCATGAACTCCCTCACGCCCAAGGCATAATAATGAGAATAAGATTGATCATCCTGCATTCTGAATATTCAGAAAATGCCTTGTGACAGAATGTATAGAGCCCTGTTCTTTCTCAAATTGGGCTGTACTCATTTCTGACAAGAGGTTTTCCTTTAATTGTCAATGTTGCTGTTTTCTGTCTCTTCCAGCTGTGAGTTTGATATTACTTATTGTATCCACCTCAAAATATCAAGATTATGTACTATACCATTCATTCATCCACTGTCTGTACCGCTATAGCAGGGCATGGGCTGCTGGTGTTAATCTCTAACAGTCATTAGGTGAAATTCAGCACTCCTCCACACCAAGAGCAGTTTGAAATTTGAAATTATTTTCATTGTTCCTAATAGAAAATGAGCCTGGGATGTTCCAAAAAAACAACAAAAACATGTAAAATAGCGTCAGTTTTGAAAAAAATGCATGCTAAAAAAAAATCATAGCTTATGTATATCCTTCTCAGTAGCTAATTGAAAACACTACCAACAAAGCACTAACTGATGACTGTCATTTTAACTTGTTTTGGCAACTTATCTTTGTGATGAGCCCTTTCCAACCTCTGTGGCTTTGAGTTCGGAAGGCCTCCTTGCCATCACCCTAATCTGCAGCTCTCAGCTGCACTAAAACAGTAATATTACTTTCAGGCAGAAGAAACATGATGGGAAATTCAAATGGTTACACCTGAATTTGCCAGGATTTTCAGTAATTTTGGGCTTTACAGGATTTCCAACCATCTTAAAAACATCAGAGCTTGTAACATACCAATAGCTTCACACACTTGTATATGCTTATTAATGGTTTTTCCAACAATCATTTACTTCAATTTTTGTTCAAGTATGTGTCAATTTATTTAATGTATCATTTAGCTATAGAATGAGATGAGATTTATTAATACTTTCAGGAAAGCTAAAAAATCTCCAAATCTTTCTGTTTGCTGAATAAAGGTTTTACAAATTGCAACTTGCGTTTTGAACAATCTCTATTGCAATCAATACAAAGTAGAGTCCAGATAACTAAATTATATTTCTTTTATATAAATTTAAGACAATTACTTTTGTTCATTAGTCTTATCGCACAACTATGCATCATCATGTAAATGTGACAATAAGAGCAGATATGGCTCATGAAAAGCCCTTAATCCATGCTGCCACAGATATTCCTAGATTTGTTAAAAAAATAAACACAAAAAAATCTGAAGCATGCGGATTGCAACTCTGGGAATCCGTATGCAATGTGCACAAATTTAGGTGGATTCTACAATCCACCTAAATTTGTGCATTTATATTAAATGTGCATCCTAAGTGTCATTCATAACTGCTGCAAATGTTGCAACAGTTACTCAATAGTACAATAGTACTTGTTGTCTATTGTTACAAATTCACCACCAAGTTTCCAAGATGGAGAATGTTTACAACTAATTGTCTGTTGATGAATAGTCAAGACATAATGGAGATCTAACAGAAAACAATTAGCCATCAAGTAGTTTTTTCACATTAAACCAGTTTGCATTCTGCCTACCTAACTGTATATGCATCCATGTGCCATATTAAAATGAGAATAAGTTTGACAGCAAAACCAGAAGTAATTTATTTTCTGTGTATTTAAAAATAAATACAATGATTAATCTGATGATAATCTGTGCAGAAGCAACATACATACTTCAAACGTGTGAGGGAATATCGCAAAAACAGAAAACACTTTGAATGCCAAAAATAAAAGAACATTAAAAACGTAGATTTTCCTCCATACCTGCACTTCACAGACAGCGACTCTCAGCTGGAGATGCAAAGCCACAGCTGGAAATACTTCAGAGCTGTTTTGGAGTACATGCTCAGTGATGACTGCATCCATATCAATATCATACACATTTAGACAAATCAGAAATATCAACGTTAAAGTGGAAAGCAGCTGTCGAGAGAAAGGAGCACGAAGCTCTTATTAGCATGTGGACTTGCTGTAATTGCTGGAGGATTCGGTTCTGGGTCCACTGTGATCATCTGGTCCTCTTACAGCGTAGATGGCTTTGTACTCAGATGCTATGAAAGCAAAGCTGTCTATATGAAACCACTTTTAGAAAAATGAAGTATGCTCAGCAAAACACATCTGAAATGAGCTTTTGTTGTGTTTGGCTCAGATCCCAGGTGCATCATTGCAGTGATGTACAGAGGATGCAAAGTGTGCTTTCAAAAAGTGCCTTCCTTAACAAATACTGACATTGAGTTCTTAGGTCATCTCAACCCAGATAACCTATTGAATGTCATACTTTCTTTTTGATAAAGTGGACATACTGCAGTTTAATTTTCACAGGCTCTCAAGTAAGTGGGAGTAACATGCTAATAATATGGAGTAACATATTATTAGTATGTTACTCCAATAAAACTCATTGCTATTTTAATGTCTTATTCAAGTGCTTGAGGCTTGTCTTGTTTTCTCATATTCATCAGTGTAATTTTATGAGATTTATGTTAAACATCATTGCAAAGTAGCTGAAAACATTTTGATTCCACATGAACAACATGAACGTAGGATGCAGACACACGGATTGGTTTCTCCCCATTACACACAGAGAGTTTTTGAATGCCCATCTTCTTAGACGCAAACCTCGAAATGACTTAGAGCTTATGCTTAAAGGTGTAGATTAAATGTGATATTTTTGATCCAATTAGTCAATCTATCCTTTTTTTAAATTCAGTTTTTTTTTTTATTTTATTTTAGTCACTTCCAACGCATTGTCTTGGTTTTTCTGACTGCAACTAACTTGGTGACAAATTGTCCTGCTACTCTTTTCTATGGTTGATAGATCACTGCCTGTATTGTAGGACTTTCCTTTAATGTTTAATGCCCTCTATCTGTATCTATTCTCTGCTGCTTACTTCTGCCAAGAGGACTTGAATTTTCTGAGTTGTAGACAGATTTGAGGGAATTCCAAGGTGAATTGATCTAAAAATCAAGACGTGTGAATCTTAATGCTCGTTCACAAGGACGTTTTTCTTTATGACACATTGAACGTAATGATCCAAAAGTGCTTAGCTTGCAAAATTAAGCAATGGGTGCAGATTCTGAAATGTTCACCAGCATAGTCCATTTTGTCATTTAGTTGTCACTTTGAAAGCATCACATCTGTTCCGGTTCTCTGTTGTAGAAATCTTTCCAGCAACCGGTTCTGTTCTGAGAAACAAAACAGACATTGCATATATTATATACACATATGTTTATTATTATTATATTTTTAAAATAGTGTTGATTAATTGATTTTAGTCTTTTTTGGAATTGTTAATCCTGTCATCCTTTTGTTTTGTTTCCTGACTGATGAGGCATTGAAATCAGAAATCGAACTTTGGATGCTTTAGTACTGTTTGGTATGGAAAGAAATTATATCTCTGAATTTTCTCCCCACTGTTTACTCTATGTTGCTTATCTGTAAAACTGTGTTATCTAACTTGTTTTAATCTCACTTCAAAGTGCAGGTTAATACTCATTAAATTCAGAGTCAATTCAAAAAGTGAAAAGTATTCTGTATTAATACACTACTTTACACACAGTGATATAATTCAAGCAGTTATTTGGTAGTTATGGTTTCCATTAAACGAAAAATCCCAAAATTCAGTTTGTCAGAAAATTTAAATATTACATAACAAGTAGAAAGGATATATTAAAGAAGAAGTTATATATTAGGTCAAGACATTCCTGAGGATGACTGCTGACATGTCAGCTGTCCGACAGAGTCAACATCCTCCAAAAGAAGGGAAAAGCACAAAAGGTTTGATCTAAACACAGTAAAGGAGAGTTGAGTGGAAGGAAAAAGTAGGGAAAATGGCTTTCACAATAAACATGCATAACCATACCTTACACAGCAAAGACTATGAGCTATAACAGCCTTATTCCTTATGCTAAGCCACTCCTTACCCAGAGAAAACATTTGTGTTACGTGGGACAACAGTGGACCATAGTCCCCATTTCAGGTTATCCACGCTGGTGTGAATCAATGAGGATTTGTGGAGCCATGCAATCTAGTGGTGATGCTTTTCATTATCTGAAAAGCTTTGTTGAGATGCTCATTTCATTTTCAGCAGGACATGGTACCAAAGCCAGTGGCTCATTTAATGACCATGGTGTCACTATAGCTCTCCAACAAACTCAATTGACTTAAACCACATTAAAAATATATTGAACATTATTAAACACACCAGAGTCAAGAATGGAGACTAGATGCAGGTTGCTGTTACAGTCTTCCTAACCTCAGCAGATCCCTCATTGTTTCCATGTTCAGCTACATTGATATGTTAAAAACGTCCCGACCAAGTAATATGTGTACACTGTGTGGTATACGGACATACATTTTCTAATGTAATGTCCTATTTTTCTAAAACAAATTTCTCCATAAACTGTGAGCTGTCAACAAACCTGTGTTCACTTTAGTGTATCACTTTTTGAAATGCATTCTTGGAAGTTATTTTGCCATTGATATTGTCGGTAAAGCCAGAAGTTTCTCATTAATAGCACATGTAATCTAACGCTTAAAGCTGTGATAGAAAGCTGAGGCGATATGCGTTGACTGTAAGCTCCAATTTCTCTGCAGCAATCCCAGTCTTAAATCATAGTGCTTAAGCTTTAGAAGTTTTCCTCTGTTTCCAAATGATAGTGATGACAAATGCGTCAGGAAGAAACCATTTACTCTCCCACAACAGACAGGGGATTAGAAATTTGACAGAGAAACTGATTCAAACGACAGATAAGGAGATGAACAATACTTCAATGTGAGCTGCCTAGGAAAGGATTTTTAAAGAAAGAGAATCAGATTGTGGATGACGAGAAAGATTTATTCTTTCTTTTAGGAGTTTTCAGTCCAACCATGTATTTCAAACTTATTTAAAATTTGTTAGATGAATGGTACCATCTCTGAGTTTGTTTCTTTTTAAAACTTTTTTTATTCGGGCAAAGACAGCAGATGTTAACTCTGATATGTGAGTTAGACCCATCAGTTCTAATGAGAACTACACGACTTTTAGCACTGCTGCTAAATTTAGAGGTTAAACATTTTATTTGGCTACATGTTCCATCTGGAATCCAGTTTCGACAATCATTGCATGCACGCCTGCTAAACAAGACTTGATTCATAGTTTGCTTCCCTCAAATCATGAATATTGCAATGTAAGTATTTTCATTGCTTTCATAAAAATGCAATGATATCCAATCTGTTTGTGCTGTTTGTCCAACAAAGCAGGAAAAGTAGCCATAATTAGTCTCCAGGGGAGCCGAGCTGCTGCTGTCAGGACTTTGTCCGTATTTCTTTGGCCATTTTTTGTTACACCTTCTGCATTGATATAACTGCTTAGGCATCACATAGTTTGTGTTTCTACTCTTGCATGGAGTTCAGCAGATTGGCTGTCCTGAATAAGATGCACTGCTGATGGCAGTGATGCTGATTAGCTTAAATTTCCGTCTGTGTAGAGAAACAGATGGACAGAAATCAGCGGCTCAATGTTGCACAGCCAAACAAATGTGGGCTTCTGGCAGCAGGGCCGGTTTTAACGGTCCAGACGTTTGCACAGGTTCACCAAGAGAAAAAAAAAAATCTTCCAAGAAAACAGATATTTCTCTTTAATTGATTAAAATCTGTACACGGCATTATTACCACTTCATTAACTAAAAATGTCAAGACAAAGGATTGTGCTTGTTCAGAACTGGGTACTAATGTCAGAGCAATCTATGACCCCAAAAATAAAATAAAATAAAATTTTAGATCTTCTGCTGGACTGTTGATCTTTCCAGGTTGTACCACGCCTCTTGTTTAGTGAGTGTAACAGATGCAGATGTTTTTGTTATTATTTTATTTTTTTTGTATATTCGCACTGTGAGCAGCACATAGCAAAGAGCTTTTCTTAATTTCTCACTTCACTGCTGCTTTCGTTGATCGGGACATTATTAGCTTTTGATTAATTTTATGAAAGCGCGCATTACTCTGACGCAAACAGAAAATATTATCATTCAGTTATAATATGAACCTCTGACGAGATGTAAAGGGAGTTAAACCATTTTTTTATACACTGTCAAAAAAAAAAAAACATAACCTCTATTACTCACTTGTCCTGGTTTAAGTCAGTTATAATTACAAGAATAAATATATTTTTTCCCTATAATTTTTCTATCTTTAAATTCAAAAACTCACATGCATTTTCATAATATTTGGTAGCATTGATTTAGAGCAACTGAATCAATATCATAGGATCTTCTGCTCATACATACCTCTTAAAATCTGCCTATGGATTTTGTATTAGTTTGAGATCAGGACTTTATGATGACAACAACACATTGCTAATGTTCTTGTACTTAAACAGCTTTGTAACTGATTTGACAGTATGAATACTGTAACTTTCAAAATCAGCCCCACAGCCAGGATTTGGTACAGAAGCATCAAAACTGATGGAAAAAATGTTTTTGCAATAGAAGAAGTGAAGGTGACAGTGTCTGTCAACCATAGAAACAGTTTGATTTTCTGTTTAGACTTCATGTTACTCCTGTACAAGATTTTGTTATCATATTTTCACTGGACTTTTGTAGATCAGTTCTTAGTCATTCTTTGCATTTCAGAGCAGACTTGCACTGCACACATAGCAAACAATCTGTTCTAACCATTTTTATTTTTATTGCAGAAAAAATAAAATATTGCTTTGTTTTTTGTGTGTGTGTTAACATAAGCATTTATTTATTTTGTTCTTTTAAAACCTCCTGAATGCCAACATAGAGTGTCCAAAACAGAAGTGAAGACCACCCAAAGACTGAGTCCAGGGCAAAGTGAAGTCGATGACAGGCAAGAGTGTGCTGAACTTAGATACTGTTTGGATTGAAGGTCCTAGCGTTGGAAAATGTCTAACAGAGAAGACAGCAAAACGGCTTTACAAACTGAGTGCTCGGTATGAGATTTACCAGCTGAAGGAAAACAGTTGATTACCTGATGCAGGTTGCTGCTGATGTACAAGTTATACAGGGTTGGCTTGGCTAGCCAGCCTCATCAAGCTAACGCCATACTGAATTTGTCCTGGGTCTGAGTCTTTCCAGACATCAAATGGATTATAATTAATTATCTAATCCCATCTGTCCACATGCATTTCTCAGATGCAGCTTTGTCCTGCTTTCCTGTTTCTCTAGAGAAATTACTCACTTGCTACAGAACTTGCAGCACTACAAGGCTACCAGATTCATCTTTTTGGATAAAAACAAATATTTAACACCGATTTTAAAGATTTGTTGTAATATTAAATAAAGTATATATCAGACCAAAGTGTGATTAGTAATTACTTGTTATGTAATTATAGTAGGGTGCACATTTTCTTACAAACCTGACAGGCTTTTAATTTTAGAACAAACACCCAGATTTTCAGATACTCTATTTCCAACTTCTCATATTTAGCCTGTTTGGTTTAATAGCAGATAAAATATAAATAAAGGCGTTTTTTCGAGTACATAATGTGTGTTAGTACTTGCGGTCTATATTTTTCTTATTTTCAAGGTCTTGTTCTTGTCTGGGAATCAAATACATTTCTACTTGGCCTTGACTCGGCCTTAAACCTGATGGACTCAGAATGTTGTCTCAAAACCAGACAAGACCACAGCTGCTGAATAATTCTTTTCTATTCTTGCAAATGAGTGTGAAACTCTTCGTTGCATTAAACTGCCACTAATAATGTTTACTTTGTAAATGTCAACACTGCCACATGCAGCTAAATTTGCAGAGAAAGAGCAGGCAAAAGAGGAAGTGTAAGAAACAATTTCCAATGCAAATATGTGGATGTTTTTCTGTCTCTACAACACACAGAGCCCTGGATGAGCTTCGTCCTCACTCGTTGCCTCTACTTACTTTGTCTGCAGTTAATGATGAGTTGTTTCGTTTTTATTTTGATCAATGCACTCTTTTGAATTGCTTAGAAGCGACTCATAACAGGTTCAGGTTACAAAACTAAATTCCAAGATTTAAACATCTCATGAAATACTGTTTTCCATCGTCTGAAAAGTAAGACTTTGGCAAAACTGCAGACCTACCAAGGCATAGGCACACACCAGAACAGGTCAGATGAGGTCAACGCTGAACTTTTTGGCCTGCATGCCAAACACGTGTAGAGGAAACCTAACAAATAGCAACCCATGGTGGTGGCATCATTGTGCTATGGTTGAGATTTTTCCAGCAGGACAGATAAGTCGGCCAAAGTCAGAACGACACAAGAAGCAAAATGTAGAGCAAACCGTGTTGAGAATGTCTCTGCAAAAGACTTGGGGATTGGGACCAGGGGATCAGGTTTTAAAAGGATAATAAATCTAGGCATACAGTCAGGGCAACAGATTTTACAATGAAGCATATTTAGGTTTTGGAATGGCCTAAACCCAAATCTAATTTATGCTGATACTTAGAAATTGCCCAGATCACAGATGATCTCTATTCAATCTGACTGAGCTTTAGCTACTTTGCAAAGAATAATGGGTCTTTAAATGTAAGAAGCTGGTGGAGACATATTCTAAAAGATTTCCTACAGTAAATACAGAGAAAGGTGGGTTTGCAAAGTTTTAAAACGTGCTGCTTTGTAAAATCCAGACTTTTTAGATTTTTACTTGTGCAAAAGAAAAAGATGGATTTTCCTTCTACATCATAATTATGCACTATCCATCTATCCATTTTCTTTACACCGTTGTCCCTAGTGGAGTTGGGAGGAGTGCTGGTGCCTATCTCCAGGGAAAGTTTCGGGCGAGAGGCGGGATACACCCTGGACAGGTCGCCAGTCTGTTGCAGTTCTCATTATTTTGTGTTAATTCATCCCTAAAAATCTCAAAGCATATTGAAGTTTGCGATGGTAATGTGATGTGATGCTGAAGGGGTAGGAATACCTTTGCAAGGCAATTTATGTAAAAGGATATTGTATCATTTCAAAAGTCCATAAAATCATCATGAACACAGTTTTCACAACCACATTTATCTTTCACTGAAACCTGTTTTTAGTGGTTTACTTGGTAAAAAAAGGTAAGTTCGCTGAGTTTGTAAAGTATCGGAGAATTCACCATTAACACAAAAAGTATAAAATTTGTCTTGAGAATCGTTTCAACCACTCAAAGTCGAGACAAAAACAGAGAACGTTTAACCCAGGCCACAGCAGGGAGCATGCCTCAAGGGCTGCAGCACTTGTTTGCATCGTGACAGAAAACTATGTGGATAGACACTGAACCGTTTTCCTCATTTCTTTATTCAGGCAATCACAACACCCCCGACTGCTTGACTTTCATCTCCTCTGTGTAGGAAATCCACCCATTTTTAACTTGAACATTACCTTTGTTTTGTTCTCCTGGCACATATGAGTCTGACAGTTAGTGGGGCTGACAGGGGAAATAAAGAAGTTTCATAAAATGCAATTCAAAACAAAATATGAATGCGTAGAAGCGCTAGACATTCACAGACTAGAGTCAAAATTACATCAAATATCAGTTTGAATTCAATGTAAATGTGAGAGTGGAAAGGTGCAACATGAATGCTGAGTTCCTCATATTGCTGTCCTGATATTTAAAGTAAAAAAAAGACATTAAATATAATCTGCACCAACTTATGGAGAAGTAGTGCTGCGACATTAGATGAATTGGAGTCATCCTGTGCTCACATAGTCTATCTTTGCTGTAGCTATGTATTTGCCCTACTTAGCAAATATGATTAACAGCCATGTCACATGACTGCTGTTGTCATCACAAAGCTTTCAGTGTAAAATTACCTCACTAGAAGAGCAACCCTGATGTATGGAGCTTTTCATCTCTTGCACAAGTGTTGTACATCTGCGGCAAAACTAGAGTGGTGATCTAGCCCACTTGCTGTACAAGCATGTGTTTTCTGTCCATTGTTGTTTTACTGGTCTACTAGCAGACTGGAAGAAGATGCTGGAGCTGCAGATATACTAGAAACTGCATGGTTTCTACTACACAACATTTTACCAGAGCTTTGTCTAAGAAAAAAAAAAGTTTGATTCATGCAAATTAATTTTGTACACATTACTGTGGGTTTAGATGTATTGTGAATTTTCTCCTATCCAGCGATATTCAAAACTTTGCATACTAGTATATTTATGTACCTCGTTAAATCCTCAGCAAGATGGAGAGAAACTATTTTTGAATGAAATCAGAAAACATTCAGTCTTGATGATTGAGGACTTTTCTTTTTGGAGTGTGGTCAAAGTTTCAAGTTTTTAATTTGGTTTTTCTGCATTGTTTTCATGGCAGAACAAAAGTAATATTCGTCAACCTGCTAAAAGACAATTTTCTAAATGTTGCATGTGAATGGCTGAGAAAACCCAGTATGCATTCAAACTTCTGTAGCTACCCATCTGGCTTTATTTTAACTTAAACTTGTTTATAAGTACTACCTTAAAGAAAAAAAGAAAGTTCAAAATAACGCCACATTGGTGGTCATGATCAGTGCATGTATCAACCCTACATTTTTTAAACTGGTGTCCAGGCTTTAGTGTTAAGAAAAGCGACTTAAAGGTATTTCTGTTCTGTGGTCATTGTGTATACACTATGGTGAATAATTTATGTTGCAGTCAGCCATTGTTTGAAACTTGCAAAATAGGTAATAAATTAGAGTCTGACAATGTGTTGCATCAGAATTTCATTGTCCTGCTGAAGCATTGCTACTGGCTGCAGCCCCAGTCCACTGCATGCTTATTCAGCCCCAAGGCAAATACGGTTGGCGAAGCGTTTTCGTGCCATACATTTCTGCAGTATGTTTTTCCACATACACAGCCAAACAGTTTTAGTCTCAGCATCTCTACAGATTTGTTTTGAATCACTTTAAATTAACTACAGCTAATTCCACTAAACCAAAAAAAAAAAAAAAAAAAATGTATTTAAACTTTAACAAAAGACAATTAAGTAAATGAAAATATCATTGGGGCCTGCCATAGCAATGCAAGGCAGGCACCTATTGATCTAGACCTCAAAATAACTGCCGCTTCTTACTACCATTATTGCGGCTCGTACCGCTGCGTGCCCCCTCGCAATATATATATCAAAACATGCGGCTCAATCCCTTGAGGGGAGCTATAACTTCTGTTGGCATTTCGAGTAACTGTGGCAACATAATTAACAAAAAACGAGCCAAATTCAACTCAAAACAAAAGTCTAACTGACACAAAACAGTGTCAGTTAGACTCAAAACAGACATAGAATTTAGTCTGCCCCTCTGAGCTGCTCTTTAGAACTGATGGCGGAATGTCAGAACTGCAGACATGGTGGAACAACTGCTATAAACTCATTACATCTCTGAATAGTGCTGTTTATGTTATATCCTACATGCAGTGTTGTGGTCAAGACCACCTAACCCGAGACCAAGTCAAGACCAAGACCGAGGGAAATCGAGACCGAGTCAAGACCAAGACCAGTACCCTGCGCGACATGACACAATATATATGTCAACGGAGCTTACCTTTCTTTGAGCTTCTTTTCTAAGTGACAAAAAAAGTTAGATGTGTGGGGACGACTGTGGCTCTGTGGGAAGAGTAGTTGTCTTGTGATCGGAAGGCTGTAGGTTCAATTCCAGCTTCCTCCTGCCATATCTGGCAAGGCACTTAACCTCAAATTGCCTACATATCGGTGTATGAATGTGAGAGTGAATAAAGTGCTTTGATCAGAAAAAGCGCTATATGAGTTCAATCCATTTACCATTTCAGTGAAAGCGAAGTGGTGCTGAATTAGCTGTCGCCATTGGATTTCTTATGATTTATGCAGCGCAATTCTATTACTGACATTAGACAGACATCTTCTGTCGCTCAGAGGAAACCACTGCGCATGTCTCAGAGCGCAGCGTGCGAGTGAAAGGTGGAGAGGCAGGAATAACAGAAACACTAATTGGTAAGTCACATTATTGCTCTGATTTTAATCGGTGCGTTTTGCATCCAGTGAAAACAAACATGTTAACAAATAAACTGGACAGTTTGCTGTAAGTTTAGTGATATTTCCACAGTTGCGGTCTTGACTGGTCTTGAAATAAAATCCCGAGTCCTCAGCGCCTGAGACCGAGACAAGACCGAGACCAAATGCGGTCGAGTCCGAGACCGAGGCCATCAAAAAATATATAAAGTACATGAAGCAGACAGAACAGTCACTGTGTTTGGTTACTTCTTGCTTCTTGCTCTTTGGTCAGTGTTCATAGTTGAACATAGTTATTTACCATCAGGGCATTGCCTCAATTGTTAACGGTGCAGAGCGTGGTGGTTTCTGTTTTGAGTGATATGGGCAAACACCCAGGTCGTTATCTTTTAGGGATGGCACGAGACCACTGGGGATTGTGGCCCACAGAGATGGTATTGGTTAATATTGGTTAAATTTATTTCAGCTTTAAGTATTTAATATCTACGTGTTTTTATGGGAATGTGGATCTTTCAGATCAATTTAAGAAGCAATTTCGATCATATTTCACATTTATTGTGTCATTTTGCATGGGGCTGGTCTTGGTCTTCACTCGGTCTCGACTTCCCTTGGTCTTGGTCTTGACTTGGTCTTGGACCCTAAAAGTTTTGTTCTTGTCTCGGTCTCGATACACTCTGGTCTTGGTCTTGTCTTGGTCTCAGATGTGGTGGTCTTGACCATAACACTTTCAGTGGTATGTAGAGACTGCTAAAAGTACAGAAACTACACCAGATGATGATTATATTTTCTAGAAAAATTTAAAAAAAAGATGCTGTTGTCATGGTTAAATATTGTACCCTGTCCAAAGATATTTTTAGTTTTACATAATGTATCCCAATATATATGTGATATACAAAACAGACAGAACATTATTAGCATTTTTAATAAAATTCACAATTTTTCCTCATATTTAGACTGATGTAATGGGTCCATTGACCACTGTACCTAACAAAATAGGAAACACTATAACTACAGCTTAACCATAATCATAGTACAAGATGCTATGCCACAGCTCCAAAGTAATTTGATCTCTATAAGGCATCTACACCTTTGGGTTCTTAGATATGGGGAGGAAACAAAGCAAATGTTCCTGACTTTTCATCAGAGTGTAAATCTCAGTCACATGAGGTTTAAAATAACTAGCTATTGAGGAAGTGATCTCACCACATGGTAGGTCTAAAAGTAGGGGTGCCGCACCTATTATTGCATGTTATCTGTTTACATGCTGTGATTCTGTCTTGTGATGACTCCCATGACTCCAGTGGATTAAAAGGTAGTATTGTGTTGGTCCGGGTAGGAGTGGACACCTCCATAGACCTTATTTTCATGCTCTTTGTAAAGTGTGTCATGGCTGTAGGCTCATAAGAAGTCTGATGTTCCAAAGGTTCATAAACTGGAAGTTATGATGTTGTACTTTGTAATTGTGCTTTTCAGCTGGAAAAGAAAAATATATGACGATAATTCTGGATTTTTTTCCCCCCATAATAACATTTTTACTGAACTAGTCCTTTACCAAGCTTGAGGTTTTGCTATTTTTATATTTTTCAGAGACACTTTGAAAAGGCTTGTTTTACCTGATTCTGTATAACTCAGAAACTGAAAAACAAATAAGAAGGAAACAGGACTTACAGTAATGTCCTTGCCAGCCCAATTACACTCCTCTCTCCAGTCAACAGGCGCTGGCCAATAGATCTGAAAAAAGGAAGAAAAGTTTAGAAATATATCAGCCATTTAAAACATTTGTAAAGACTGGCTCCAGGTTTTTGAGAAAAGGCACTGTCATTATTATAGAAACTTTTTTTTTAATGAAATATCATAATTTTATCTCCCAACTCACTTCCTGTCTCTTCCTTCTGTTTAAGTCTCTCATTTCCGTTTTCATCTCCTCTGATACCTTCTTCCGCTGCACACGTGACCACAAAGTATAAAAGACATCAGCTATGGTGAACCTGCAAAGCCTGGCCATAAATCAAACTCACCCACATGCCAAAGTCCATCAAAGCTTTCAAATCTCACACGTCAAACATGTAATTTACTCCAAACAGCTGTGGACACATGTTGCCACTAGACTGTGTTTTGCTTATGTAGCACACATAACTATAGTTTTTGTCAGTAACACTGTACATTCTTATTGTAAAAGTACACTGGTAGTTCACTGAGTATTTTTAGGACATTGGAAGTATAAGTCTCTAACTTAAAAAGTAGATTATGACTATTATGTGTTGTTATGTCTGAAGTCTCTGTTAAAGAGTTGTTTTCTTTTCATGTTTGTTAAAAACGTTTTTTTTTTTTTTTGTTTTTTTTTTTATCTTCTCAATCCCACACTTATCTGACTCCCTGAGGTCAGAAACGGGGGTTTTCTCACCTTCAAATCCTTTACAAACATGTGTGTTCTTGCTTGGAAAAGCAGACAAAAACTAATTCCTAGAAAGTGAACAGTAAACGTAGCTTGCAATAGGTCTCACTTCCCAAGAGGCCGTCTTTTGTTGCCAGAATAACACGTTATTCTGCTTTGTGATAAGTGTGAATGACAATAATCCATCTCTTTTTGGTTCAAATAAAATAATCTATTTCACAGCTTTTCTTTATCTTGATACGTAATACTAAGTACACAAACACGTCTAGCCATTGTTTACGATCGCGGAAGGCCTGCTGTCATTGGGCAGGAAGTGGGGTGGACTCTGGAGAGGTCGTCAGTACATCTCAGGGTGTTTAAATTGATACCCAAGTTAGTAATTACAATCAACTAAAATGGCTTTAATATTACAGCATATTTGAAACTTACCTTGTGTTCTTGTTTGGCAATGTTGTCCAATGAGAGTGACAGCAAGAAGTTTTTGGCCCCTACAAACAGTCTGCCCCGCTCTTCATCCAGCAGCATGGCGCTGAAACAGCAGGAGCGCTCCAGCTCAAATCGCCGCACGCCGTGGTACTGTTGCAATTCTAGAAAAAAAAATTAATCAATTAACCATGGTAAGCAAAATGTAGGGGATATATAGGCAGTGTATTTGTTAAATTATCGTCTGTAGCATAAACATTCAGAAAATAAAAATTAGGTGACACATCTTTGTGGGAATAAAAATGTTTCTGTACTAACTGTGTAGTTTCTTTCAGAGTTGCTACACTTGACATAATTTAATGCTTATGCCTCTCTTGGTTAATTTGGACAAAAGAAGCAGAAAATAACTTTGTGTAACATACAAATTCATTAAACTATGAACACAACATTGGACTAAAAACCTTTCCAACATCACATTTTCGGATTACAATGTGCATATACATATATATTAATTTATTTGGTTGTTTTTTAAGGGTTAGCAGGATGAGAGGATTTGAGACTCCAACACTAATAGACATTTCATTGTTACTTGGTGTTCTCATGCTCTGTAGATGGTGTGCTTTTTTTCTAAATACAATTATTCATATTATTAAGAAATAAAATGGGTGATCTTGTGGAAGTAAGGAATTCACATCTGACTTATAATAGATTTATCAACCTTCAAAATACATAGGACTGACTGATTAATTATACAATACTATATTTCAATCAGTGTTAATTTACCATCTCTACAATAATAATCTAATCTCGGGTCTTTTGGTACTTCCTTACTGGCAAAACTGCAGAAGTTGGAACAAATTGAAAAGTCCTGTAATTTCACCATATTGTCTGTTATGTGGAGACACAACATGGGTTTATCCATTGGGTTCCTCCTCCCAAAGAAGTGCTTCCAATACAAACAGTCAAATAAAGGCCTGGATACAGCAACGTATGTAAAACTTTTAAAGTACAGTGATAAATATTGATCAAATGCTCTGTAAGAGAGCTAGAGGTAGAAAATATGGATTGCTCCCATACATTTGCATTGTGTTTGCATTATGTTATTTCTTATTGAATTGATCTTGTTGTTATAAATATTATATAGATGTTTGTTATATTTACTAATATTTAACATTTGCATGGAGTAGCTTGACAACAAAAAAGCAATATCCCCTTGGGAATCAATAAAGTGTATTGTTTCTGTTCTGTTCTAAAATATAACTTGGGAAAATATCAGATATCGAAACAATGTATTGGATTATTCATGACTCCTTATTATTAAAGTCAGCTGGCTACAGGCCTGCAATATTCTGTGGTTGTTTAAAATGTTTTTTTGTTATCTACATAAGATTTTAAGGCTGTGTCCCAAGGCAAGTGACTTATGAAGAGGACAGACACAATCCTCCATCAGTAATGGTTTCAATGGAAAAAATGAGTGACTGCCTTTACAAAGTTGGCAAAAACAAATCTGGGGGGAACGGTGCCCAGGAAAATCTAGCTTGTCTTTGTAAATTTAAGTTACAACAGTCCACCCAGGCAAATGGAAAAAAAACAAGCTTGTTGGCCAGAGAAGTTCGAAAAATATCCTCCCCCATTGTCCTAACTTAAACAAGGAGTTTAAGAAAACAAGACCAAAGCCCTATTAATTTACACATTTAAAAGGCTTTATTAGCTTGTTATTGCTCTAACTCTGACACCATAAAAAGGCAGCCTGCATGACATCAGGGACTTTACTACTCAATCTTACTATCTTGCGGCTAAAACAACCTAGACTCCAATAAAAGACGTGCTGAAACAAAAAAATGACAGATTTCAATCCAATAATTGGTAAGGAATGGTGCAGACAACCTCATAAATCCAACTGTTTGGTTAAAGGTACACTTGCAGCAGACATTTTGACACCTTTACTACTAGCTACCACTAGCTAGCAATAAGCTATAAGCTTACTTACAGCTTAAGTAAGTTTTACTTAAGCTACAAGCTTACTTATAGTATAAGCTAGTTACTAAGCACACAAAACCAATGTTTTAAAGATAATGATGAGTTATATTTACTTTTTTGTCTTACTCTGAAATACAACCATGTCGTTACTCGCTGATGCTTTAGCAGAAAAGCTAAAAGTTTGTAAATTCAGCTACCATTTTAATTTGATGCACATTTTCTTTCAATCTGTGACTGAATTGGAACAATTTTAGTTACACACGTGATACTTTTATTCCTAACAAAAACATAAATATTATTCAGACACAATGAATCACTCATTATGCTTACTTATTAAGCTTTTAATTATTTATCATCATCATTTCAATCTCTAACCTACATGTCACCCTGAGTTGAAATTGAAGCCGGCACAAATTTCAGCTGGGTAGGAAGCTTGCAGTGAACCTCTTGTCCTTCAGACTGACTTCAGACTGTAATTGCCAGTTTGAAGCGATGGCACACATCCCTGGTTTATGTGGTCATACTGGGCAGTTAGCTGCCTCCTCTAACATTAAAAAACTTGAAATGGATCAAACAATCATGCCACTGTATTTCCAAGCTGTTGGTGTATGCATGCACACGTACAGTATTCAGTTGTGTCCGGTTGTTTGTTTTATGCCAGTAGTGTAGGCTTAGGACAAACTGACCTTTGCAGAGAGACATGTCCTTACCTTTATATGAAAGTTTCATGCGTGGTGAGGAGGAGGAGGTGGAAGAGGAGGATGAGGAAGATGAGGAGGAGGATGAAGATGAAGCACGGGTTACTGAGCTGGAAGAAGAGTAAGCAGCAGCCATCCCGAGCACCAACAGAGAGCTGCAGGTGACCATCATCATCATCATCATGGTCATCATTTTGGCACCCTTTTAACAAACCGCTTTCTATCAAAAGCTAGTGTTTAGTGGCTTTGGCCGCTTTGAGTGCTGAGTATTTGTACAGAGAGATGATTTATTTATCTGGTTCTCGTCCAGTTCTATTTCATCGTCACGCAAAGTGTTTCTCCTAATTTGAAAAAAAAAAACAGCTATCCTGGCTTGTAGTTGCCGTCAGACTTATTCCGAAGGGTTTTCTGGTCCTCTGGTCCTCTTATGAAGGACGACCCAGATCACCTCTCACATCCGAGACAGGACAAAATCATTCCGCCTGGACACAGGGACCTAAAAATAGAGACAGAGAGAGGGAGACGATTCAGAAAGGAGCACTTCTTGTGCCAGGGATGCCCTTGCGTACACGCCCACACACATACACATGCAAATACACACACACTGAGGTATATTTAGTCTGAATCAGATTGATGCTCATGCCAGGGTGTGTCAATGCCAACCTCTATTATGGCAGCCGCACTATAATCCCTTCAGTTTACAGCAAGAACCAGGAACAAAGTTTAAATCACACACACACACACACACACAAGCTGACCACAGCAATGAAGACAGCATGTGTGAGATAAAGATATGTAGTGGCTAATGCCAAGCCGGGCACAACCTCTCCATGTCTCTGACACTGCCAAGACAGATGACCCACTCCCACTTTCTTTCTCCACTTTTGCAGACTGCATGAATTCATCCCATTGCTGGCAAGCCTGCAGCTGTGGATAAAGGTATCACCACTATATGAGAGCTGAGTTATTCAAGCAGTACTCGAATATTTAAGTATTTATTTTGAATTATACATCGCAACATGACATAACAGTTTGAGTGTATTTAAGGATCTACAGAATTCAAGGTAAAAAAAAATGTCTCAGAAGAAGCAATGACTTGAGTTGGATAGGTTTTTATTTGACTCTATGCGGCTGGTTCAGTAACCAGGTCACTGGTTTGTAAACTAATCAGTAGGAATGTATCCATGTGGCGTTGTACTGGAAACACACACCCACACAGGCACTCACACACCAAACTTTCTTCTAGTACTTTGGACTCTGCTGCTGGGCTGTCGGAACAGGAATCAGCCTCCTTCATTATGTTACACCTCATAGTTAGAGTTGAGGTTTTTAATGTTTTTTTTATTATTATTTTAATCTCCTGACAATTACTCCTCATCACTGCCTTTCATCTTTTACCTCCTTTTTAGAACTAACATCTTCTGTAATGTGAGAATTAAAATAAAAGAAAAACATTTGAAATCTTAAACAACTTTGTACCAGTACTCAAAACCGAATGTCAATTTTTAACAACTAAAAAATATAGGTAGAGTAAAAGTTGAGAAATAAATTGAAAAATTAGTGAATTATGGTAATCCCAGACTTCCCAGACAAAAGGAAGCTAAATTTATGTTTTTTAGGCTTTTACAGAAACCAAGAAATCAAAGGGCCAAAAAAAAGAAGTTCAGTTGCCCTTCATGTTTTTCTTAAAATTTCTTGATTTCTACTGCACTGCCATCAAATGCTGTGGTGAAGAATTAAAACACAAAGACAACTTCCACTTGCAGACACACTGCACAGCAAAGACGGCTGGCTTTCAGTTTTATGAATAATAGAGCTATTGAGGCATTGAGACAGGAGAGCTCTCATAAGCTCATGGCTGCCAGTCCACAACACAACAGGGCAGAGCTGAAAGGAGGCATAAACTCCCTCGTACCCTGCAGTAAATAAACACACACAAACACCCCTACATGTAATGAATGGACAAAAGCATACATTCAAGTACATACAGCGCCACTTTCGTAGACCCAGCCTTTATGAGGTTTGATGCACATACGTACAGGCGCAGTTGAACAAGACATTAAAGTGCGAGCAATAAAGTGTTAAAATGCGAAGCAGAAAGAAAGAGACACTGTGTCAAGGTTGAGCGCAAAGATGCTCGCGGTACTTTCAAGAAGCTGGACGTCAGCGCCCTCGTCAGCTGGAGCGCCGTGACTCGCGCTCAAGCGCAGTTCACGTCACAGTTCCTGGGAGTGACAGAGGCTCCAGTGTAATCCTTACTCTCCTGTCGGCTTGTATAAGCCAAACGACTGGTCCCATTGTCCCTCCGAGTCTCCCAGAGTTGTGTGTGTGTCTGATGATGTTTTCTATATGTGCTATCATCACTTTAAAAGCATGATTTCTCTAAACTAACTTGTTTATTTGAACAACACACACTTCCCAATCAGCACATAGTTGTTCAGACACCCACTCTTGAGGTTGAGTACTCCTTAAATCTCCTGCATGCTCCATAAAGCATCTTAATAAAAAAAGGGAAAAAAAGAAGAAAAAAAACGCCACCAGGCTTACCGACACTTGCATTCAGTTCGGCTTCAATGGACATGGAGTGGCAGCATGCCAAGAGGGAATGGATTAAAAATAAAGACAGACATAGATTCAAAGGGGGGGAGACGAGGGGCCAAGCTGTCCTGTCAAAAACCAGCCTAAATAAGACGGGCAGACAAAGCAGGCCGCCTCCAGGGTGAGACGCGCCTTTGCAGAGAGAGGTTAAAGTGCAACACTATAGCACCAAAAGCAACAATGAGTGAATGAATATTAGCAACTTAACTTCTAGCCTTTCACTTTCACAGGGTGGAACAAAGAATTAATGTTTGACACCCTCAAATTAATCCAAATGGTGGGTTTATGCTAATCACTGATACGGGATCCCAATGACATTATATTGTCATATAAGGAAGATTTTGCTCTTGCTTTATAAATGTAGCAATCCTGTTTTACAGCGACAGCTCTCTCACAACCACCGTAATGTCATCTGTAGGCCTCTACTCTGATGTGAGGATCCAATGACCATATATTAATTAAATCCATAACTAACATTAAATGCTGTTAAAGAAAGTACATATGGAAGGAAAACCGTGCTCAATATGTTGATTCAAGTCAAGAACCCAACTCTGTTGTGTTAACTGAATCCAAAAATGGATGGGTCTATGTTTGACCCAGGATTTAATTAGCAAATTATTCCAATTAGTATAGACTTGTTGAAGCTATAAACAAGTTGTTTGAGTAAAGTGGCATAAGAAACAAGAAGAAAGGTCAGGAAACAAGAAGGAATAGAGGCACAGCACATATCAAGTCAGATGTAGGAACATTTAACTGAGAAAAGGAATGTTTAAACAATAAAAATAAACAGGTTATGACCACAAGACAGAGGCTATAATGGGATGGTGCTATCTGATATCTGGGAAAGAACTAAAGGAATTATAAGTGCTGTGAAAACGGGTGAAAGTAGAACTACATGAGTTCATGAATATATAACCAAAAAAAAGCAGAGTTGTTAGAAATCTGACTTACAAACACGAAGCAGAACTGAAAAGGCAGGGAGAGACAAAAACAGCATGTGAGACTGGATGTGGAGGGAAGTTCTGAAAGGACAAGATGTAGGGATTGGAGCACTTGAAGCCTAGAGCATGCCTGCATGCAGACAGTTCCATGAAAAGAATGAAAACGTATAGGGATAGAAAAGAAAAAAGATAAAGAGTATGTGATGGAAAGAAAGGAGACAATTGTTTTGCCTGCAGAGAGAAAAGAGTTTCCCTGGCCAGCAACCAGCAAGGCTAAGCCTCCCTGGGACCAAGAAATGAAAGGCAGGAGAGACGGGTGGAAGAGAAGGAGGAATTAGAAGGAGCGAGTGAGTCGGAAGGAGGGGTCTACACTTTAAAGAGCAAAATGCCAAGCAGCAGGTATCTGGTAGCTTTTGGCTCAGTTTGATTGGCAGGAGACATTGAGGACAGGAGGAGGGTTAGAGTGGTCAGCTTCAATGGAATTTTGCATCTCTGCACCTTGTCAGCATATAATCACATGTATTGCTCTGTCGAAAAGAAGGAAAATTTTAAGAAGGGATAAAAGTTGAACACAGAGTGACTCAAAGGGTGAGAAGGCACATAAACACAGAGAGAAAAAAGCTCAATCTGAAGAGTTAACTGCTGCACAAATGGGAGCCACAGAGTTTCTACAAAGAAACTACTTGTTTGGTGAAAATGAAAGCACAGATTTCGCACTCATACATTTTTATTTTTCTGTTAATTTACTTTACAGAATCTATTAAACATGCTTACTCGTTCATGAATTTATTTAGGGAGGTCTAATTAAATGGGTTTGTATGCTTGACGCTGAGCATAACTCTGAAGCTGTGTATGCCAGCAGCCTACAGCCCAACCCGCAGCTCAGCTACATGCATCTCTTTTTGTCTTTTGGCTCTTTATAACTTTGGCATTAGGTATAGAATTATCACAACAGAATGTAACAAATATCAAAATGCTTTCCTTGTTTTCATTTGACTGCAAAATATATACCTTAGCCTCTTCATTTTTCCGTTGTCTATACCTGCTCATCTCTGCAGGGTGTGGGGCTGGTGCCTATCTCCAGCACTGAATGGGGGAGATGTGTTTTTTTTTATTATTATTATTCATTTCATATGGATTTAGAAGATTTTTATTCAAGTATATATTGACATTCTCTTCTGTTAAAAGTTTAATGTTTTTATTTTTTCAACATACAATTAGATGAAAAGGTAAACTTATTTTAACTTGTGGTTAGTGCTAACTTTACACACAAACATAAATTCTGTTTCTATACAGGCACTTTATTTAGGAGGCGCAAATGCCAAAATGCCTCTTAAGATTGTAAAGTTACTTACTCCTGTACTTTAACTATGCAGTAAAACAGCCTCAAGATGTAAAAGAAGAAAAACAATAGACCTTGTGATTAAGATTTTGTTATTATCTGTTGTTTTATCCGTTTTGACAGTTTATCACTCATAGACAACAAGCTATGGTTCGAAAATAATATGAATCGTGGTATGTTGGTCAGCAAGCTCCAAGAGACTCACCTTTTTCTGATTTTCAACTCTAGTTCTCATATTTTCTGCAGTTTTAACAAAGTGAAAGAACATGCATGTTTAAATGGACAACACTGCTAACGTGTTCAGGAAAAGGTTCCACTCTTAGCATTCTGACACACTAATTCATGAGGCATGTAAAAAGTTGGATGTGACTTGTGCAACATTCCAGCTTGCTCTGTCAAACAAAACCAATGCTGGAAAAGCACCATTAGGAGCAATTGTGTTTTGATTCAGAAGAGATGTTCAGCCTTGGAACACACCAATGGTGTGAAAAATGTTTAGTGATTATTAACTAAAGACATTAAAATGAAAGTAGTAGATAAGCTGATAAAAATGGACTGATTTACACCAGCACTTAAAAGTGCAAATCACGTACGAAGGTTGAAAAAAATGAATTTTAACTCATCCTCTCTTTCCGCTTCATAAGCATGAAAGTAGAGCATTGCTTTTAGTGACTTGTTGCAGCGGCACCTTATAGTTCACACAGTCTCATCTAAATACGATCTCAAACACACCCAAGTACAGTAATCAAAGTGAAGCAGTTTCACAACAAAAGTTAAACAGTGTTCATGGGATTTTAAGCTGAAACAAGGTGAACCAGTAAATGTAAGGCGATTAGAAGCAAATAAACTGAGTGCTCAAAAAGAAACCCTGTAAATGAAGAAGCAGCGAGACCGCAGCACTCTGCTGGTTGCTGGTACTGAGCCATCTGGCCCTGCAATATGAAGGGGAAGTTTCCCAGCCAGCAAACCTGTGGCTAATCTTTGTTTGATTTGGATTAATTATTCCAAGTATTGGAGGCTTAAATCGGAAAAAGAAATGTTGCAATTGGAGTGGGTTCAATTTATTGTGAGGATTAGAGTTGGGGTCACTTTCTGCTAAATGTGTCTCACAATTGTGGCTGTTTCCACTGGTCAGGTCAGTCAGGACAGACTGGACTAAAAGTATGTACAGATCAGGCTTTTATGTAGCTAATATCAGTATTTGAGTTTCCTTCAGATCTGCCCATTGTGATTTTGACAAATTCATATTTTTTTTCATAAGAAATATAATGCATGGATGAGAAAAAAAGGTTCTGAAGCAGTTTCTATTGATGCATCCAAACATAATGTGCTTAATTATTAGGTGATCTTTTGTAACAAAACTTGCATCAAAGTATAGTTTCTGTATTTGACCTGCCAATCACTGATCAGGTCAGTGATTGGCAGGTTAAGGGATAATTGTGACTTTTTGTCACTTTTTGATCTCTACCTGATGCCTCTCCAGAAACATATGACTTTTAAAAATTATCTCGCTGTTGTGGTTTAGTAAAGTATGGCAATTAAATAACAATAAAGGTGCAATTAGAGTAAATGAAGTTTACTGGTCACTGTTAGCATAAGGCTTGGCTCTGTCAGAAACAGAAGCTGCTGTGAATCAAAACCTAGCAGAGCTGCTGTGTTAGCACAGCTGCTCTGTCAGAAACAGAAGCTGCTGTGAATCAAAACCTAGCAGAGCTGCCTCTGGTCTTCTGACTGGATTTGCTCCGAAGAGTTCTCAGAGGAAAGACAACTCACTGCTGTAAGTGAAACAAGATCTCAGCTTCCATTATAGTTGTTCTGTGACGAAAAATCCCACAAGCAATCAACAAAACATGAAAGATACTTTGATATGCAATGGTTCGGGAATAGTATTGTTGCACACTTTGAGGTTCTAAAAACAGCTGGCTGAGAAAAGCTTTAACAGCTGTTAAATCTTCAGATGGCCCAGTCTATGCAGCTAAAGCAACAACATTTTGCATTAGTAACTAGGGATGTTGTGGAATTAAATTATCACAATAATTTTGACAAAGTGACTACTGCTTTGAGTATGAACTTCTCTGGCAGATGTTTTAGCTATTTATTAAGCTATTTTTATGAGCTACAAGTGTTGAGCATGCTTTAAGTTTGACATCCTGAATCTTATTTTTAGACCCTTTAGACGCTTATTTTGACTCTTATTTTTTACTCTTACGCATAAAAGAAACAAATTCTTGAGACATAACCAAAGATAACTGAGTGCAGCACATCTAACTAACTGTTGGTCATCGTGCAGTAAATTTAAGGGTTATTTCACAGTCTGAACTTCACTTTTCCTTTCTAAAATCTAAACTATTTGGACTGATCAAATTTGTTGACCTGGTTAGACTTGGATAATACAATATTGAACAGAGATCTTTAAAAATAAGTTTTTTAAAACTGTTATTCTATTTTAAAAAACATAAAAGGGGATCACATTTGGCAGAAGCGCTTTACAAAAAGTAGAAAAGCACAAAAATCTCAATGCATAAGCTAAATTGTCATGCTGCTTTTTATAAAAAAAAACTAACACAGTTTTGATCTGTGAAACATCTATTGTGCAAGAAAATGTGGACTATTAGATTCTCCATAAATAATCCTAGAATCTCCTCTCTGCTCATTCTTGTGAGTCAGTATCATGTATGACCTTTTAGTGTTAGACCTAGATATTCAGGCTGCAGCCCTGATGTTTAGTGAATAGTCCCTTATTCCATCCATTCATTGTTTATACTAGCAAACCCATGCAGGGAGGGAAGGAGTCTCTTATTCCACTTGGGATCAGATTTATCAATATAAATCTAATAAAATCATCCACGTATCCTGTAAAATATGACTGCATGGTCTGTATGTTTACATAATACCTGAGCAGATTTGTTTGCTGGCTCTCTGTGTCTCATTCAAATAAGTGTCTGTCACAAAACCTAGCAGCATGGCTTGCACACGTGCTGTGCACCTTATTGAGCATGTGGTTTCCACCAGTTATATTTACAACATCTTTGTTCATGCATATGACATTACATTAAATGATATATGTCATGCATTTGACAGTTTCTGAATGTATGTGCTAAATGCAGAATGCACTGTTAAAAATTGCGAAGGATTTTTAAAATGGTAAAACTGACAAATGCTGTTGAACTGTGCCACCAGTTTTTAGAATGCATACAAAGTATCACTTTTTGTTGATAAAATTGCACGACAGCAAACGCCTAAAGAATCTATTCTGATAAAACAAGTTATGTATCAGCTATATTTATAAAAAAAAAATTGTCAAAAATGTGATGTATCAAGTTTAAAAGTATTAAAATGTCTGTGTCTTAGAGAAGGACGGCCATGTCTGATGAGGGACAAAATGTTTCATCCCACTGCAGAAACAGCAGACTTAAACAAGAATCGGGTTGATTTGATCCAACTTGGCACATTAAGCTGATATGAGACGTGTCTGTTGTCATTCACGAAAAGAAACACAAAAAGTCTTCTGCTAAAGCAGATAAGTAAAAATAGGAAAATTTGATCTTTTTTGTCCTTAAAGGTTTTTTGAGTGTGTTTTACTCTCAATGCTATAAAACACAGTAAAAAGGTTGTGGTCTTTCTTTTTTTTTTTCACATTGGAAAAAGCAGGCCAGGCATAACTCACACAACACATCTGCTACTGTTTTCATTTTAAATGACAGAAAATGACTTTGCTGTCTAGGTAAATTAAAGTACTTTTGAACTGAGCTAAGCCCCAGGATCCTCACAATGCCTCCAGTAACACCCCTATTATTAAGCTAATGTCATTCTTATACAAAAACACTTGAGCTGTTTCTGCAAGCAATTAAAACTCACCTTCCCATCCAGTCCCAAGAAATCAAAATCTGCAAAGGTTCAGAATTGTCCTGGTCAGGATCAGCATCCACCTGAGCCCTTCATGCCTCTTGTTGCACTTAGTGCTTCCATTATGTGAAAAACTTTTCTGTGTTGTTTGTACTATCAAAGTTATTGCTCATGCACACCTTTCCAGTCTTGCTGAGCTCTTAATTTCCATTAAAGGTTTAACATATCTCAAGTCAAAGTAGGGAATGAGGATGAAATCGCAATTATTTAAATTGCAATAGAACTCAGAAAGCGGGAGAATACATAAAACAAAATGTAACAATCCTGGAAGAACCTCTGGAAAAATTAATATTGGTAATTTCAGTGAAGATGGGACAATGAGAGAGCAGCTCTGCAATCCTGGCTTGGTGAAAAATAAAAGTCCAGTTAATCGTTAAAAAAAAAAAGAAAGAAAGAAAAAAAGTCCTATAAGCAGCAGTAAGTTGAAAAGCGACACGGAGATCTGAGTATTCCCCTGGCTGCAGTCAGCTACACTGATGAACGACTGCACTTCAGCTCCTCTTAAAAAAAACTCACAGTGCTGCGCACACACATAAAACTCCTCTTAACACACACACACAGACAGGGAGTTTTCACAGGAGCTGAGTGGAGCAGAAACGCTCAGAGGGAGAACAGGCTGAAAGAATGAGCCTAATTCAAAAGGGGAGAGAACGGTAGGGAGAGATAGATGGAGGGAGGGGTTGAAAAGAAGAGAAAAAAAGGTGGGAGGTAAGAGGAGGGGCGTGGAAAGGGCCAGAGACATGGGGTGTGTTGTTCTTCTCTGTGAGTATGAATGCTACTGTATATTTATGTAGCTACCTGGGTGAAACGGTTTCCTCTTCTGCCCTTGATTGTGACGAGAGACTTTAACAAACCGCTGAAGGCAGAAAACCTCAACTAAGAAACTCCCTTCATAAAAGCACTCACTATTAAACACTGCATGACTTTTTCCCAAAAGGCACCGGAAAATCTAAAAAGTTCTCCTAACATAACCTCATCATACTTTCCACGTGGCTTCCCATTGTTTTTGGTTTTATTGCTGCTTTTTAAATCAAGACGTTTGCAGTGGCTTAGTGGTATGAAACTTCAGACTCTGTTGGAGGAATGAAGAAAAAAAATGCAATACTGAGAATTTAGATGAAATCAATATCCCATTCAGACAGAAATCTGACCATTTTCCTTTCTAAAAGAGTTGCCAAGTACATCAACACGTCTCCAACTGATTCTGTTTGACACACATTTCAAACAAAGATCTTTAGCTAGAATCACCTCACACAGTGTGACATGCGATGAGACAAGCAAGTTGTTGCACAGCTTTCATCTGTCAAGGCTTAAAAACTTGGCTGTAATCGCTGGAAGACGTGACTTGACACTTACTTTGACCGACACAAGACTTCCCTCTAAAGACTTTGTGTATTGGTGTATGAAGATAGCGGAACCATTTGGATTAAAATCTGTGTAAACATGTAGAGATAAAAAGGCTTTCCAGACAAGTAAGAATGGTTTAGGCTGACACCACAATGCCTCACAATCTGATCCGCGCCCAGTACGAGGGTAATTGGTGAACGTCTGTGGCACATGGGGGTTTACATCATCTTGTGGTCAAATCATTGCTCAGATGTGGGTCTGTCTTTTGTAGTAGTTCGATTCTGAAAGGTTTTTAGCAGAAAAAGTCGTGAGAGCTCAAGAATGCCTCTTAGGGAATTAATACAACAAAAAACTAAAGTTTTAAATATATGTCAGGATTGTCAGTCTCAGCCCTGTCTCTCTATTCTTTCCTACGTCAACTGTTGATGAACAAGCCAATCTATAAAGTAACGCGTTTGGCTGAATGAACTTGCAATTGGTTGCAAATAAATACCACAACTGAGTGGTGGGCTCCACTGTACGACGGACAAACTTGAAACTATTTAAGACTGTTCCCAGTAGGGGTTAGAATCAGACTGCCTTACTAAAGTATGTATATGTATTTCTGCCACAATACCAGAGAGTCATGAGGAACAGCATTTCGATATATTCGGCTGATTCATTTGGCTGATTCATTTGTACGTTATTTGTTAAGATTCCCTTTAAACGATTAAGGTGATTCAGACTGTTAACAAGAAGATTATTTCCAGTCAATACCGACTTCAGTCCAGAATTTAATTGACCAGATGTACCAACAGAGTTCTTGATTAAAATCTTACATTTACACCAACATTACATTGATTGTTTTTCCAGCATTCCAGCAGCAGGTGCCACACTGCACCCGGCAACCATGACTCACTCACACTCTCAAACACACACAGCCCACTGTGACCTGATCAAGGGTCTCACATCAGGGAGCGCATAAAGCAAGGGTGGGCTCTGTCCCCAGGTTTGCAGGGCAGTCCTCGCACAATGCGCACTCATCTCCAGGCCTCTAAACACTTTCATGCACATTGGCATTTGCACAATTAAAGCTATATGTATGTCTCGACCCCGCACCCCGCCCCTTGCTGACCTGTCTGTCATAAACCAGCCTGATGTCTCTACAGGCTACAGAGTGAGCTCTGTGATCATGACAAAAGCCTTTGTCTCAGCTAAAGCTTCTGTGCTATTGAAACAGATGAGGGCTTAGTGCCCTAATGGTCTCCAACTCAGTCCGTGTTTTATTGCAAGTCACTGAACCAAAATTATCTTTATATCGGAGCGGACCAGTGTCTTCATATCAGAGCCTATCTTTGGGTCTTCTAATTGTCTACTTATTGCTCCATCATAGTCTGAAAAGGTAACAACAAAGAATACAAAGGAGGCACTAAACTGTAACAAAAATTAATCGTGCTTACCTCAGCTAGGGCAGCTGAGGTAATATGGGTCAGCTGGATTGTGTTTTGTAAATTGATACCTTGTTTTGTTTTATCATATGTTTCAGGTTACATAATTTGGCAGGCAAGAACTCTCACATGGCTTCTCTAATTACTTCCTCTTTTTAGACGTTTTTAGAAATGTCAGTCATGTGACTCAGTGAGCCCTTTCAGCTGGAGCGATGCACTTATTGCTTCCGTTAAGGAGATTTCTTTTATAGATGACAGTTCTATAAAGAGATTCTAGAAAAAGACCTTAAATCAGTCCTGATTTAACCCGATTAAATGAATTTAGGACAGCTGCTTAAAAAAAAAAACTTCTGAAATAAGCTTAGTACATGTTTCAAGACAGAGTCATGTAACTCTGGAGGTGCAGTAAAAGGTTGTACAATATTCATACTAGGTATTATATAACCAGCACAGCTGCTACACACTTCTTGAAACCAAAATCTTGTATCGCATATTTATCTCAGTAGCTCTGCTGTGACAAATGTATTGTGACATTTAATGATTTCTAGAGTTAAGGTTCTAGCTGTTGTATATCTAATTTCAGACTTTTTCTAGAACCTAACTGGGTTTGTATACAGTCACGCAATGAAATGCAGGTCTCAAGTATGTCCAGAGATACCATGTACCACTTGCTTGCTTCTCTCATTAATCATGTTCCTGATTGATCTGGTTAATCATGCCTGGTCTGTAAGTTCAGGTGAATGTCCATGCCTTCTTTGGTTTGTTGCTACACTGTACTATTTCCATTTTTGAATAATGCACAGAACAGTGCTCCATTCAAAGCTCAGGATATTGTTTTACAACCTAAGTGTGATGTAAAACTCTCCACCACTTTAATTCGGACATTTCTTCCAGGTCTTCATAATGCAGTTTATTCACCAATGTTCTGCCAAGAAATTTGCTAATGAGGTGACTTTTGGAGGTGGTTAAATAAAAATGCACACCACATTTTTTAGATTTCTTACTTGTCAAAAAATATAAAAAGTCATCTTTTGTTTTTTTTGTTTTTTTTTTCACTTCAGAATTCTTTGCCACTTTGTGTTAGTTGGGCACAAATGATTCCAGATAAAATACAGTGAATTTTGTTTTTGTAACATAGCAAGATTGTTCAAGGTTGTGAATACTTTTCATAGTATTCATACCCAATGAATCCCATATGTTGTGTTGAATCTTTCCGTTCTTCAATGTGAATGCAGATTTACTCAGTGGATATACCCTTAGTTTACTCTAATTACCCCAATTTTCAAACAATTAATTTAGTTATTAATAAAGTCTATTATGGTTACATTTCAAAAAGTAAAAGCTAATGCTTACTTATACATGTAATGCAGAAATGTGGATAACACTAGTGCTGTTAAAAACAACAGTGCATTAACATGTATAAACCTTTATAAACAGATATTAAATTATCCATATTTAATGTGAAAACAATCTACTCAGCATCTGAAGCTGAAGTGCAACTTGAGAGAAACAGCACAGTTTCCACTGCCAAGAGGCTCAGCAACCTTGGCTGCCAAGTAAGAAAACAAAGCCTGACTTGATTTTGGCTTCTAAAACTCAGAGCCCAACTTAGCAACACTGATATTAGATTAGCTATTAGATATTTTTTTTATCGCTTAATCAAATTAAGCATGCTCACTGGGCGCATATAAAAATATTAATGAAGCACTGACTCACTTCTGAAGTCAACCTTGAATAAAACACCCAGAATGAAAGGAAAATACTAACGCCACAGTGCTTGAGGATCACGCTTCATTGCACTTAATGATACCATATTGACTTTAAAAACTGCACCTATTACCATAAGTGCTGTGGAAGCAGAGTATTGCTGTTGGAATAGATTCCCTCAGCAAAAATATTAAATCCAGGCTTTTATTTAGACAGGCTCCTCGCACAGTACATGCTGCTCGCTCACGTGGCTGCGGAGAACATTAGACTCACAAATGGATACAATTTTAGAGGATGATTATTAGAATTTAAAAGTAAATAAAAGTAGGTTGTTCTTTCACACTTTTAACATTGCCATAATTCCATCATTTCTAACTCTTATTCATTTTAAGTGTGTGCACATTCTGTGTGTGATGTTTCTATATTTAGGCGTAGAGCACAAGCACACCGTGGCGTTGCTGCGCCCTAATGAAGAATGCTCTGAAAATCCTGGTGGACAGATGTAGAGCCAGACAGCTTCTTTAAGAGCAAAGGAGGAACAATGGCGTCAGATAACATGCATACTACAAATAACAGCAACTCCTTTTATCGCCATAAAATTAATCTGGACCTGGAGTCTCATCCAAGTCTTGAGTTCAACAGTTGCAGAAGCAGCTGGGCTCTTGGATGCAATGCCTTTATCTGCAGCTTTCAGTAGGGAAAGCTGCAGTTAAAGAAAGAAAAAAAGATTAAAGACAAAAACTTTTATACAGTATGTAGCTGTATCCCATAAGTCCTAAATGGACATCATTGACACGGTCCCCTGACCTTGTGACACCATGCGGATTACAGGGGCCCCGGGGACAGTGTCAGGAATGGAAAGGAGTGTGTGTCTGCCACAGTTAGGGAGACAGAGAGGGGTCGAGTCTGGGACCCCTTGGGGCAAAGGAACCTGTAATCCCCCCTGTTGCACTTTGATGTGATCGCACCCAACTGAGAAAATGGAGGATGAAAGGGGGGCGGACTGGCGTGTCAGAGGGCAACCTGAGTGGGTTGGTTGGATGTGGAGGCTGGCTGCAGAACACACACTCTTACACACTCAAAAGCACGCAGTCACACACCTTTTGGTTCAAAGGGCCTTCAGATGGATAAGACCACCTTCAAACCTATGCAAAGCTTTAGTGACCCTCTGCACACACAAACAAACAGCAGGCTGTCCAGGTCTCAGTGGATTACAGCACCTTGCAAGACTACAGCCTCATCCCCTTTTTTCTATGAATGCATTTATACACAGGCAGAATTCTTCAAGCAACTTTACTACATTTGGTGGTATTAGTACAGCTACATCTTGGCAAAGTAAAAGTGTATTGATGATTGCAATCACATCACTATTTGCCCTGCTTCCATTTTCGTCAGAGGAAATACATTACTTTGTCCCTACTTTTAAATAAGTGTTTAATGTGTAGTTGGCTTTTGAGCATATTCATAGTCAGACTTTGAATAAAGTACATTTTTATCTACATTGATGAATAATCATTTTAGGAAATTCAAAAGTGTTAACTGTTGTGTATTGAGGAGGTTTGTGGTTGCTTGGCAAATGTACTGCAAAGGGCCTTGTAATTCTGATGTACACTCTAATTAAGCTTAGCTTGTTTTTATGCCATTGCTATTGGGCACAGATCTTAAGCAAATCAGATAAAAGTCAAAACATTGGAAATCACCTACTAAAAAAAGTCCTATAAACTTCAGACCGCACACAGTCCATATTTTTACTCCTAAATGTCACTAAATCATCATTGAAATGTATCACTTCACACAGTGCACACAGTTGCCTAGCAGCAAGGAGGTCCTGGGTTTGAATCCTGAAATGGGATCCTTCCACATAGAGTTTGACTGTTCTCCCCACATGAGTGGATTCTCTTTGGGAACTCCTGCTTCCTTTCACAGTCCAACAGAATGACGGTTTAGTTAATTGGTTACACTAGGTATGAGTTTGCGTGTGCGTGGTTGTTTGCTTTGTGTGTTTCTGTGTTGACTTGTCCAAGGTGCAACCCGCCTCTCGCCCAACTACTGCTGGATAAAAGAACCATTAAATACTTTCACAGTAACGGCTTTTGAAGCAGCATGCTGCACCCCACCTTTCTGTGCAATTGAAAAATAAAAAACTAATTAAAATTCTTCGAAGGTTTTATAAAAATAAAAAAATACTTTGACAGTCAAGCCATATAAAATGGTGGCATTTTTGGTAAACTGGCATATTTATTTTAAGGAGTTAGAAAGTAACTTGCACAGGGAAGAATCCTTATTTTATGACTCACAAAATTAATAGATAAGTGATTATAATTGTATTGATTATAATTGTAGACTCTATTTCAAATATTTTACAGCTTCTCCACCTTTGCTGTTTATGATGGCAGTGTTTGATCAATAATTCTGTAACAAATACAGCGAATGCAGTGGATGCTTTTTGTATGCCTGATGGATCTTCATTTGTGTCGTAAAGCCTGACAGCCAACAATAAAGCATTTGACTCTACAAAGACTAGATATTGTCAACGATATTTGTACTAAAAAGTGGTTAAATGAGATGTAAAGAATGAAAACGCACACCGACACATGCAAACACAAATCCTGCAGAGCTGCTGAGCTGCCTCATTAAGACCTGAGATGTGATAGCAGTGAGCAGACCCAACTGATCCTGACGGGCACTGATCCAGCCAGACAGGCTGCTCTCAGCACCATTGAGGATTAATAACACCCTCCCAAAGCACACACACACGAAGGAACAAGGAGCTGTTGAAATACTAGATTGTGCAGTTATAAGTGTTTGGGTGTATGGATAGACCCCCGGGGGAAATCTAAGACAAGCTTGGTGCTCAAAAGATTTCACCACAACATTAACGGCGCTCGCTTGCACAGGTGATTCTGCTTGTCACAATATGTAACAAATATTCTGAAATACACACGCACAAACACAGACCATGCAGTCATCCAAGATAAACAAACTGAATAGTTTCGGAACACATTACACAGTGGCTTTCTCAAATTTGAACCCAAATAAATATGACTTAGGACTGATTCCCTCTTTCTAACCCAGCAGGCAAGAGAAATTTTACATTTTTGTAATTTTATCCCACAAATGGAAACGCTCCCTTCTTTGTATCGTTCACCTACATTTCTGAGGTGTTTCTATCTTTGTCAGAAGACAAAACAAAAGAGATTTATTACTGTGTTGCGAGCAAATTATGGCCTTGGTACACAACCAAACCCCAAAGTAAATCCTTACAGGCTGTGAAAACCCTCACAAAAAACCCTTCCGCAGTTAGAGGCATGTGAAAAATGCAGCCTCTCATTGCCAGTCATGCAGAGGCTTAAAAGCATTCGAACAGAAGCTCCAATTTTCAGCGTTTCAATATTGTAATTTCACTTTTAGGTCTGAAAGCAGCAGTTTCATGAACCTCTGAGGCAAACAGTCATGTGCACCTAGACCACAGGTGAGCAAGAAATCCCCCATCGTCACCCAGCAATTCACGACAGTTAAAAGGAGGAGGATGAAAAAGGAGGAAGGTTATGTGGTGTGTAACTGTCATATGGATTCAGAGCATGTATTAATAGTGGCAGATGTGTTTACATTTCAAGTAAATAATCCAACACTTTGTTTTCCCAGGATATAACATGACATGATGTTGAATAGAAAACAAATATTCTTTAATGTTGCCATATGGGGACATTTCTGATAGTTTCTTTATTTGGCCACTGGCCACAAGGTTGGACAAAAGCCCATATTTATTCTGCCATCATCTGCAGGTGGGAAGATGCTAGAGGATGTTAGGAAGCAAACATTTACTGCTTACTGTTTGGAAACTGCAGCAAAGAGCGGCAGCTTTCAGAGACAAAGTGTCCATAACAACCATTATATTTGGAGTCATGTCAGAAAAAAGCATTTTCTGTCGTATTAGTACAAACAAAAACATGCTAAGCTCTGCTGGGACTCTAACTTAAACAGTGTGCTTTGGTGGGGTTAGGACAAGATTGAGCTTTCAGATAACTAATGCTATGGGTGGGTTTGGCTCATATTAAAGGATGAGTGAGGATGTGGGAAAGCATCTAAAATTTACTGCTACAGTAACTACAGTGGAGATTCTGTGATGTCCAGGGCCTGCTTCTCTTCTAAAGACCCTGGGAATACACGAAATCATCGTCTTTTTTTGAATGACCAGCATATTTTATTTTAAACTATCAGGGATTATACTACTGCAAGGAAAGAGGAATTTATTTTACAGATTCTTACACATCTTTAGCAGGTATGCCAGTAAATGTGGTTAATTTAATGTAAATCATTGTCCAGGGCTGAGACCAAAACTAAAAGGAAAATACGGGATATATGAAAATTATTTAAGTTGTCTGTCCACTTCCTCTGAGACTGTAACATCTTTTCAAGGTCCTCTCAAATGCCTCTCAAATGCCTCAAGCATTTCCTATCTCAGTGGACTTTCTGGCTTTCCAGCAGCAACAGTGAGATTTTCTCTGGTTTCAACCTCTCAAGGAATATTGTTTTTCAAATACCAAACAAGTTATAGGATATGAGTTGCAGGGATGTAACGCATAAACTTGCACCATGCAAGTTTATGGAGGACTTACTTATATTGTTGGTTGCTTCCGAACCAGTGTGGTTAATCATCAGAGTGGGCGAGGTGGATATAATTTAATTTTTGTAAAAAAATAAAATAAAAATTACAAGCAGAACAGACTTATTATTTCAACAGAAAATCAAGCGTGACTATTTCAAAGAGTGTCTGTGGAAACAGTTTGTCTCTGCAAATCACCAAATGGGACCACGTAATTACTTAAAGTACTGCACCTGTCATGGTTTATTATTTTGTCTGCTTTTTGTTAAGCTGTCCTTTGTGTTGATATTTTATTTCCAGACTCTGCCTTTGGTATCTTTTTGTAGCTTGTTCCAATTCTTTTTTGTTTTCTCAATAATGAAAAGAACACCATGGCTTGCTCTTTGCTTTTGTGTTTTAAAAATACACATTGTTCTAAGTCATTAATTCAAGAATCGCAGTCTCCTCCCTTGCTAGAGGAAAAGTAGATTTGTTTGTCAGGGCGATGATTTTTTTAGATCATTGAAGAACAGAAGGAAAGCTCTCATTTATATTTGGAAGACAATTCATAGCTTGCGATGTAGTAAAAACTCTAAAATGACGTTGTGCAGATGCAGCTAACAACTTGAGTTGACCAAGAGAGGAGGCACAAAATTCAGTCTGTTAGGAGGCTGGACAACAGAATGATTGACAGGATGTAGCTTAAACATATTATTGCAGTAAATAATATTTGTACTTTTCCTGCTAATGATCATCCCTCCTTTTATAATTTTGGTATACTCTATCTGACAAGACAGCAAGTTACTTTTTACCTCTTGCAACTACTATTGCAAGCAATTTCTATATCAAGATCTGAATGCTGTCAGGTATTTATGATGATGTTTTTGGGTTTATTTGCATTGCAACATAAGAGAAGCAGGTTAAACAAGATTTGAGTTGCAAAGAAAAGATTAAAAAATAAATACAAATCACAGATTTTTGCAAATCATCATAACTGGCACGAGTCATAATGGAACATAAGCTAATTTTCTAATAAATACTACTTGAATTTGCAGCTCCCTCAGATCTGTCTCGGATTTATACCATATGATCAAGAATCATTTAAAGGAGTCTTTATAGGATCCAGATAAAGTCCAGTGTGTTCATGTTTGCAGTCTTGATGCATCGTGGAGAATAAAGCTGGGACGTCCAAGAAAAGAAAGAAACTGGAAGAGCAGTCCTGATATATTCATCAGTGCTGGGCAAATAAACTTTTTATTGTTTCCCAATCAAATCCCAAGAAGAAAAAAAAAATGCTGTAGATTTTCTTTTAAAATAAGGTTGAGCAACAACAATAAATCTTATTTGTAGGCCTCACAAATTCTAATGCAAATTCGCATTACTTTTTTTTAAAAACAAATGAACATGTTCAGGAATTTTATGACTCTAAAATTTAAAGGCTCTTTAAATCCTGACCAGAGAACAAAGACTTCTATCAACAGTGTGCAGCTGAATGCCGAGGCCATTAAAACACAATTGAGTCCATATTTAATCCAGACCCAAATCAGGGCAAATCGAGGTCTGTCTGTCTGCGGTGCACACACACGTGCACGCCCACGAGCAGTATAGGACACTGAGTGTGATTTGGAGTTTCCAGGGTAACATGGGAAATCACCTCATGATCACAGAGCCAACAGCTGTCATTAGCATAGCTCTCAAATCACAAAGAACAAACAGGCATACCAAAAAATGTGGCAGCACACCAACATACCTTCCCGAGTCCATATCTTCTTGAGGAAATATGCAGTTTTATTTTCATGCCACTCACTGACAGGAAAAGAATAAAAAAATCTGAGCAGGACATCAACTCAAGATGTCACAGCTGCCCAACAGGTGGATGCATCATGGGATCACAGGCAATGTGCAGCGTTCTTCTGGGCTATTTTAGATGTTTTTCCTCTTTATTAGATTTACATAGCAGATAAACAAAAATGCCACAGCTTTTTGAGGTCAACTTCCTGGTTTAAAATCATCTGTACACCACAACTTGTGTCTTCAGGTCTATTCATACTGTTGGACCAATAAAGCTGGTCAGTCAACTATAGGAAGATGTGAGCTTTCCTGACCAAACTGTTATTTCCTCCCTTTTGGTCCAACATCTTTTCCTCGTTAAGGCACTTCACTTTCTCCTCTTCTCTCTTTTAAGCGCCAAAGTGTCAGTGAGGGGAAAACAAAGCAGATGAAACTGAAAATTATGGAGGGGGGGGGACAGAAGTAAGGGAAAGAGTGGTAAGAAATGTGAGATTAAGTGAGACAAGGTCAGTTAAATATCAAATAAAGAGAGTATTTTAGGGGAGAGTTGCTGTCAAGATGGGAAAACCAGAAATGTCTAAACAATATGATAAAGAGAGACAGAATGTCGTATTTTTTTTATTTCCTGCTTTACTGGCTTTCTCTTTATAGCCACAAGATTTTTCCCCTTTCTAGTTTTTTACACTACACTAATATAATGTAATTAATAACTTTTTAGAAAATGATATATATAAAAAAATCTCTTAAGGCATTACAAAATGTTAATGAAAAAAAATATTTGTAGGCCGTCATATTAGCACAGCCTACATCTGTATTTGAGCCTCTTACTTTGAAGTAAGAAAGGAAGAGCTGAATAATTAATCTGGCTTATTAAGTTTGGACCTTTTTAGATTGTGTGGCAACATGTTCAATACCTGGTGAAAATGTACTGATTGTATTGTGGATAAAACACAGCCAGTTTTTAGTACACTGGAAGTATATTGCAACTCTACAGTCAAAAAAGACACAGTTTCATCTTGTTTAAAGCTCTACTGCTATTGAACTAAATACCTGAATTTCATGTTTTTGTTTCCAGGGCCAAATAACACCTTAACCAGAAATACAAAGTTTAAAATTGTCAAGCAAAGTTTGTTTCTGTTTCTCTAAACAACAAAAAGAGCATTTATGTATGTTTTTCATGTAAGTCCCAGATTAGAATCAGACAAAAATATGTGGAGAAGTCAAACTTCAACTCATTCTCATGTCGTGATTGGGAAAAGTTTGCAATTTGGAAAAAACTTTTTTGTGTTTAGAAAAATAAGTCTCAGTGAGTCGTAGTTTTTCTAAAATCTCATCTTATCTTCTTCTTGTGAACCAAATCATCATTATCATCTTGCTTTGTTGGGCTGGAGGTGTGATTACGCCCCTGGCAATTAAAAAAAAAAAGCCTTTTAAATCAGAGTCTGAATTCCAAACAATCTATTCAACAAAATGAAAACAAAAATTCAAAAACTTAAATATTGCAGCATTGAGCTACGCAATATTCAGGAACAACCAATTAATTTTAAAGCCAGTAATGAAGGAGTACAGTACATCTGCTTTAAGATGAAGCACATGGAGAACACTGTACACATACGGTGTCCCTGACAGGGTAAAGCTACTTTAATGTTGTGTAAACATCAGCAAAGCCACACACACTCAGCTTCCTCTCTAGTCTTTGCTCTTACAGCTATAAATTGCACCTCATGTCTATTCAAGTGGTTTTGTTCGCTACAAAGTAAGCTTCCAGTCCTTTTAGATCACTCTTCTCTAGAATTAACCTTACTTTCTCCTGTAACAAAAACAAAAGCTTTGCAAAAACAAATGCATCACATTTGTATTCTTATGCTAAATACAGTAAGAATTGTTTTGAATTCTTTAAAATGAATTTTACTTTATACTTCCTCCTAATTTGTATGTGTTAAAGTGGGAAATACCAGAGTTACAATGTTCTGTTAGTCACATGGTTTCATCCGTATAGTGATATAATTATAATGCTTCTCTGTGGTATTGAAGTTGCCATTCAAAAGGTACAACAGCCCAAGGTTTCCTTTTTCAAAGAAAATCCCTCACACTAACACTCTCCTTTTTGTGGCCACCTTTCCTAAAGGTGCAATCACAGTACACTTGTCCAACTAAGCACACCAGATTTATCACCAGGTCTACTTTTACAACATCTGGTAGTTGTTGCTCTTTTTCTTTCATTTGTGCAGAAAAAACCCACAGACACTGAACAAGATTTTTTAACAATGCATGAACCAAAACTCACAGAGCAATGAAAAAGTATTTTCCTCCTTGCAGAATTCTTTAATTTTTGTTTTTTTGTCACACTTGCATGTGTTACATTATTAAATAAAAGCTTTTACCAGCCAAAGATAAAAAGATATTAAATTTGAATTTTATTACTCAGGGAAAAGGCTATCCAAACCAGGCTGGCTCTTTGTAAAAAAGATACTGCTGCCAAGACCTAGTTACTGGGGTTGCACCACTGTTGGTAGCAACCACTGCCTTGAAGTGCTTGTAATAACTGGCAATTCAGAAAAACTTCTGAATTATTTACACGTCTTATTTGAAATTTCTGCAGGTCTGGTAATAATCAACCCCATGTGTGGCAAGAGAAATTGAACTAATCATTGTAAGAAATCTGATTAAGTTGATTCAATGCACAGGAAGAGCGATTGCTTTTTCACATGGTACAGTTGCTTTTGTTAGTTTTTTACCTTTAGCCTCCTGCAGTCTTAGCTTGACGCTCAAGAGCAGCGTGGCAAATGTCACTGTTGGACAGCCGGAAAGCAGGGCGGTTGTCCTGTCAGACCGTCAGTTCTCGAAACCACACACTCACAAAATACTCATAAAAGCGCACGCAGAGTAAGTGTAAACCCGCCGGCAGCACACAGAGTGAAAAGCTTGTGCGGTCCAAATGACCCCATCTCTTAAGACCACGGGAGGGTTAATAAATTAAATTATCATTAGAGAACTAGATTGTGTCTTTAATCTGGTTATCTTTGTCTAATGTTATAATTTGTTAATCTAGAAGCTAAAACTGAAGTAATCTACAAAGATCTAAATACTGATTATTTTTTGTGATTAAAGAAGGTACGTTAAGAAAGAGAAGATGAAGTGATGAGTTGTTCATGAGAAAAAGTTATGACTAAAATTAAACTTTTCACAAGGTTAGCGCAATGGTTAGTTTTTCTGTCAGGAATTGTTTCAGGAAGACTAGAATGTGAACTAAGGTTCACATTTTGTCACATGAGCCTCAATCAACATAGTGGTGACTCTCCCACAAAAAAACAAAGAGCTTGTGTTCACAAGGTTAAATATTACCTTCCCAAGTTGTTGAAAGTGTAATGGAAATGTTCACATCCTCACAAAGACAGTTTTTAAAACAACTGTAAATTAAATTGTACTTTGATGGACCATACTAAAACCTACACATTTGTCAAGTGCCTTTTTCTATTTAGCTGATTTTGTAGTTCTTGTATTATAGACCTTTATTTTATCAATACATTGTGCTTGAACTTTGAAAGAAGCAGTGCTGGGAAGCAAACACTTCACACTGAGACTTCATCTGTGCTTATTTTTACATATAGCAGAGCAGTGCACCTTTTGAAGATAGTAAGCAGGTTAACTGCCTCCTTATGGAAGTTCAGTTTTTGTTTCCCTTTGAACTCCTTCTCGGATCACCATCTAATCTTTAATGCCAGATGGCTTGGAAAACAAAACTGTCTGGAAAGTTGGATAAATGCTGGATACTGGAAAAAGCCTGGCACTTTTCAGTAAGTGTACATCAAGTGATTAGAAGAATACGTGCATAAATTAAAGTAAAAAAAAAAATAAAATAAAATAAAGCTTAGCATCAATTCCATGCAGGAAAAATATCCATCTCTTACTTTATTAATTTCTTATATGAGCTTTTTGAGATCAGTAGTCGTAACGCTCATTTGAATCACAAAAGTCCCAACAGTACAAGGCTGATTGTATCATGCAACATTTGTGTCAAAGATCCAAACTATGTTTCTACCAAATATATGCACCATTGTTAAAGAATTCATGCTATTGTGAATTAAACAATGGAACAATGACCCAGGAACATCCCTGTTTCTCCCACTGTGCAATGTACATCTTTTACTCACCTCAGGGGCTTGAAAGTAAGAGTAAGCCTAATGTAGTTGCTCACTGTCTAAGTAATTTGACAAATAATTATCTTACTACGTCAGAATATTTATTGAGAGTTTACATTTTACTCATAAATACTCCTGTTATTCTTACTATGAAAGAAGAAATACACACGTGTACATGTACCCGACCATGACGCAGCAGGACTCCACATGTCCACTCAGTGTCCTGCACTTCTCAGAATCGGAGTGAATTAGAAGTAGTGCAGCTAATTCACAGATGTGACAAGGACCTTTTGTTCTATATAACTGAATCATTTTCTCATGCTTAGATCCATGGAACTAACAGATGATTTTCAAAACTTTGATGCCTTCTTCCTCAATACTGTATTTTTCTTACCATCTCATGAGTAAACTAACTGCTCCTTCATTCTGCTCATGTAAAGTTTCCTTTGAGAGAAGTTGCTGTGTGCTCCAGCCACCGCTGAGCCTCTCGACACTCAGCCATAATCACCAGTTCACCACAAACCTTTCTGACATTTAGCTGCAGTATGAGGTTGTAAATATCAGAAAAAACATTAACGGTTACTATACTCTGCTAAAATGAGCTGCAAACGTAATGAATTAGTAAAACAATCATGGATTTATCATTTAATCAGCTTTGAGTTTAAAATAAATTATCTCAGTAGTTTACTTTCTGTGGAAGTCGTAATTTGCATCACACACTGAGATTTTTTTTCACAGAAAAGTAGTGACCTTAGTTGAAGTCCCAACAGGCCTCTCTTGTTGAAGAAGCTTGGTGGTTAAACAAAGATGATCCCTTGTTAAACGAGGTTTTCGTTGTGTGTGTGTGTGTGTGCGTGCAGCTGACTGTTCTCAGCATTAAACTGAACTGGGCTTGTGCAGCTTGTACATCTGGTCATCATTAGTGGGATTCTCCCTCTGATACCCACTCTATCCTGCTCTCTGTCTCATTACACATTCCCCTGCTTGTGCCAGAGCCTTTTCATCCTCACTTTCCTCTCTAGCATTTATGTTTTAGCCATTTTCTGTATTTGAACCTTTATAATAAGTTCTGTCATATTTAAATATTGTCTCATTTTTAAATGTCTTTTTTTCTTCATTAATGGGGATCCAAATCCTCAGTTTTCCATCTGAAATTTCACAGTCAAAAACCACAATGCATTATATACAGAAAGGATTCACATTGAAGGAGCTGGGACAAACCGTTTCAAAGAAAACATGTGAAATGAAAGTGTCATGTGAAATATATTGTGCCATTTATTATATGTGCTGCTGAAAACTTTTTGGAGTGTTTTTTTGGGGCTGACAACTGTAACCCTACACTAACACTAAGTTGCTGCTGCAAGTTTTTCTTTCTTTTTGATTATTATCAATAATCTTGTGAACGTCTTAGCATATACAATGTAGTTTTTTAAAAAGTATTTTCTGTTGAGTGATGGCTTGTCGGCTTCCCAAAAGTATAAGGCAAAGAAAGAGTGAGTTACCCTGCAGCGATGCACATGTGGATTTGGTGGGGTGAAAATAGTGTGACGTTGAGACACAAAACTGTCATTTAACCATGTGACCCATGTTTACTAATCAAAAGAATAAGTTGTAAATACAAGTGGCTAAAATTAGCCCATTTCAAAAGGTGGCTGCAGATTTCACAGCCAAGTGTAAAACGCACATGATAAAACTCAGCACTTCCAAATCCCAGACCACAAGCCGGAAAAGCGTAGAGTGCTTCCTCTGGGTTGGGAATGAAGTTCTGCCTCAAGTGGAGGTGTTTAAGTAACTCAGGGTTCTGAGATGAGACAAATGAGGAAAAAAATGGAGCGGGAGATGGTTAGGCGAATCAATAGGCGAATCGATAAGCGTTGTATTGGTCGATCTAAGTTCCTACCCTCTTTTATGGTCACAAGCTTTCATTAGTGAACTGCAGATATAAGAAGCCGATAGGAGTTTCCACCATAGAGTGTTTGGGCTCTCCCTAAGAGATAGGGTTAAAAAAAAAAAAAAAAAAAAAAAAAGAAGCGATAGGGTGAGACATCTGGTCATATGGGAAGGTCCTCTTCCACATCAACATGAACCAGTTGAGGTTGCTGGGCATCTGGTTGTGATGCCTCCTGAACACATCCTAGGTGAGGTGTTCTGGTCCCGTCCCACTGGGAGAAAACCCACCCTAACCCTAATCCAGGACACACTGGAAGGACAAAGTGTCTTGGCTGTCCTGGGAACACCTTCAGATTCCCTGGGAGGAGCTGGCCCAGGAGGGAATTCCCTCTTCTCGGCTTCAACCTCACCCCGATTCAAAGGAAGATAATGGCTGGACAGACGGATGGACAGATGGACATATGGATGGATGGTATAAATATCAGATACCCAAGTAAACCAGTGTTATTACATCTGGTAGAAAAGTGCACTTATTTCTTAGCTGCAGCCACCAGGATTAACTAAACTAGATTTTCACTTAATCAATATCCCAAGAGTTGTCCAGTGCACAACTTATCAGAACCTGGTGCCAAATAATGTGAGCAATAAATTCATTGCAGCGAACACTATATTCATAGTGAAAACTAATTTTTCTTATGAAATCTTTGCATAAGCTGCGTATATCTGTGGAGAAATTGCTCTGGCTCAACGCTGAAGTGCAGCACGGCTGACAGGGAGGCCCTGCCAAAGACAGTCAGTGGAAAATGAAATTACTTATTGATATCCACGCTTTTTCTAGGTTTGCTGCATAGAATCTTTGAAAAATAAAAAGTTTGGCTGTGAGCGTATCCTGTGTTTGGCGAATTTTGTGCAAGCATGTTATTGTGTCAATATCTTATGCCAATTTTTATATCTCACACATGCTGTATGTGTGATTAAAAGAAAAGTAACAGGCGGACATGTCAGCACCACCACAATGATCTGTTCAGGACTTGGATCAATAGAGAAATCTTCTTCTACTGTGTCTTTGAGGAAAGACTGTAAAATAAGTGATGAGTTTCAACAATGTGAATATGTGGCTCGGGCTTCAGCAAGCAAAAAGGAAAATATATGAACCAATAAAGCTGAGGAATTGGGTTCCATCTTCTGTTCACCCAAAATATTCTGCTTTAATAAAACTTTCTTCACATTTCATACCATTTCTTAGTCTTCATAATTCTTTCCTAATTCTCCACCTATTTTTATCATCAAATTATGATCAACTTCCCAAGTCACATTATACTAATTGTATTTTTTTTTTAACTTAGCATTCTTCTTCAACAAGTTTTAATGAAATTACAAGAAAACAAAGCAAGTATAAAGAAAAACTCAACTGTCAAGCAGCCTGTGTCCATAGTGGTTAATTATTTTGGCCTCACTTGTATCCTCAAGCAGCTCCTGGCCAACACAACCCTCAGATGGGGAATACATCTGCTCTCGGTCACAGACAGGTTTATCTGCAGTCTTACTAAAATCTGGATAAACACACCACACCTGCCACTGAGCTCTGTCTGGAAAATCAACAATTCCACAGAAATGCCTCTTAAACTTATAAGTTACCCAGATTAAATAAAACTCCGATCCTATGACTCCTGTACTGGTGTTAGTTACGCTCTAATGTATTTTAAAGAATCTAAGTCAGTCAAAACACTTGATGTGAATAGAATAAAGAACTGAACGCATGCGGCGTAGCTTTCATTTGATTTTTTTTTTATGATAAGAAAATATAACTGAATATACAGTTACAGTCAGAAGTGACCTGAAGTTATGGATATGGATGTCTTTATTTTTTTGGCTTTTAATGACACTATTCAATTCTTCTTTTTTCAAGAGTGTAACAATAATTCAAATTACCTCAGCAAATATAAAAAATAAAAATCTGCATTAATAAGTCTGCATTTATTGCAGATATTTTTCAAGTCAACACAGGGTCAAAGTTCACTGAATACATGTCCCTCTTCTAATATTTGAATGAAGTTGCGGCTCAACTCTTTCGTAGCCATCGACACCTTTCTGGCTTAACTCTTATTGGCAGAAGTGGTAAAGGTAATTTAAACTGGATTGGTTCCCGCACACTGCGACAGACTGGCGACCTGTCCAGGGTGACCCCGCCTCTTGCCTGTGGTCATCCAACGTTAGCTGGAGATAGACACCAGCAGCCCTCCCGACCCCACTAAAGGACAAGGGTGTACAGAAAATGGATGGATGGATGGATGGATGGATGGATGGATGGTTCCAGCACATATTGTTCCTTTAAGAACAGTCCACAGATTTTAAAATAGACTGAAGTCTATCCATGCATTTGTGTCATCACATTCAGACTACTGCAATGCTCTTCTTACTGGTCTTAATCCAATATTAAAGCAAGCACCCAATAATAACACTACTTAATCTCATGCTACTATATGCAGACTGACTGTCTGCATGAATAAGGATTTACTCCCCTTAGCAGGTTAAATGCTTCAAGTGGCTCCAGTAGGCTTGCAGAGTCACTTATTTTTGGATTAAATGAGCTAGGAATATTTGATTAGTTAATTGCTCTCATACACGAAGTAAAGAGCATTGAACTTTCATCCCAAGATAGTCAGGCAAAATGTTACTATAAGACAAATAAGTTATAGTACTGTCCATCTTACACCCTTCATCACAATATACACAAACTATGCACAGCAGGAGCAAATACTAAGTATCCCAATTTATGTGAAAGACTTGAAAAGTCTTGATGCTCAGCGCTTTAATTCTTGTCATTTAGAACCAGAAGGGATTATTTTAGATGCAACAACATGCACAACAAAATAGACAGTGTGACAAGCTTTCACAATGGAAATACATGCCATGACCATGAATATAATCAAAGCTTAAAATAATACCTAACTTGGACTACATAACACAACTCCAAGGCATCTAAAAAAATAACCCAAATGGTTATCCATATTTTTGCGTATTTTTATCTCAAGATGTGGATAACTCAACAACTTTAACACATTTTGAGCAACATGCAAACATAAACTAATACTCATGCATGGACCCATTAAAAGCTGTTCCATAAAAGAGATCATGCAAGGCAGAAATGGCACAGTATAGTTCTGGTGTAAAAAAAACAAGACAAAAAAAAAACACGATTTCTAAAGTTTCCACAGTTGTAAAACTTCACCGTGGCTTTTCATTTGCAATAAACTTAAACTACAACATATTGTAATGACTGAAAGAAAAAGTATAAGCAGTGCAAACTTCAGCTGTAACTTTAGCCTCGGTCAAAATCTTTTTGTTTTAAATTTTCATATATATTATGTCATCTTTATCGCCACCCTGTGGAGCAGCATAGAATTTGCAGCAATTTTGTGAATCCATGTAGCCACTGACCAGGAAAAAATAAAAGAAGCAATCCACATGAAATGTTTTGTTTTTTTATTTTTATTGTTTTTTTATTAGCCGTAATGTTTTTTTTTATCAGATATTGGCTTGAATACTTTCCGGTTTCTGTGACTCTAATGAGTTCCTTCTTTTAACATTGGCATATGATCAAACAGAAAAATAATCGGAATAACAGTTTTCAAGCTGAGTTCCTTTTTTTTTTCTTCTGTGTGTGCAGATCAGCAATGGAAAAACAAAAATCTATTTCATTAGAAACCCTCTTGACATTTTGTCCATCTGTGGGATTTAATGGTTTCTGTTAGAGCAGTCATTTTTCATGTAAAGACCACATAATTGTGAACCAAGACGATTTGCTTCATGCTGTAATCTTTCTTTCTCATGACAGCTGCTCTCAAATGCCACTCATTGCTGTACTCTGTAATGTATCCTCTCCGGCCGATTTCCTGGTGGCTTATTGGTGACATTGTGGAAGTACAGCGAACTTTCTCCATGTAGAGTGGATTTCAGAAAGAATATCTGCTTAAGGCCAGATGGTTAAATAGGTTAGTCAAACAACACCCTAACTGCATGGATAGATGACAATGCTACAGCTGAAAAGAAGCTGTGGAAAGGAAATGGCTGGATGATAAAAACAGCTGAAAAGCAAGTGAAAAATAAGAGCTGAAGAGACGGAAGCGCGAGACAGGACCCTGAGGAATGACCAAGGAAAGAATAATACAGCTTGCCCATAAATCATTTATTTTTTTCCCTCCTTTTCTCTGTCCAACAACACCTCTAACTTCTCTCCAATTTTGTTGGTTTCTGGCTGCCAAAATTCCAGTTTTATACATCACATAATTATATCAGCAAAGGAAAGATTGTGTGAAATTTTATTCCGTAATACAGATGCTTTTGTTCAAAACTAGAGTAAGTTGTCTGTCAATAAATACCCAGAAACCATAGCCAGCTAGCTTCTGGGCTTTAACTTGAGACTAGAAGTTCATGATGAATTCACATAATTTTGCTAAGGGAAACAGCATGTGGTCTTTGTACTTAGCCTCCAAAATTTTAGCAAATATTTCAGCAAACATATTTTCACCTTTCTGACCACAGACTTCAATAAATTTATCATTGTTTTTTTTGTGTGTGTGTGATAGACTAACACAAAGTATCACACAATTATGAAAAAAGAAGAAAATTATAAGCAGTTTTTCAAAATCTTTTGCAAATAAAAATAAAAGTTGTGTTCCTCCACATTTCCATTTGTTCTGGTAAATAAAATACATTACAGCTTTCTTCAGAAGTTTCCTGATTACTCAATAGAATCACAGATATCCCTCAAATAACACCACTTTCCCATGAAACAACTAGTGATGCACTCCACATCCTCATTACCATTATCATCATCATCATCAACAGCAGCCGCTTTATTTATAAATCTCTTTGGTAGAAGCTGCAGCTGAACCAAAGTTAATCTCTTATTTATCAGAGATAGATAAGATAAAATAAAGCACCAAATAAAATGACAAAGTTACACAACGATGTAAAGGAATCTAGAATTTATAGAAGAGAGAAAAGAATAAATCCCGTGTTAAAGGTAAACCATTTAAAATCTACTTTTGCAGTGGGACATGATGTAGGAGGATCAACATTTACTTTTAGACCTACACACACACACAAGGCACAATATCCCTCACAGCTAAACATAGCAGTGAAGTTGGTCAGAGTCACTTTGGGCAAAGGATGGATTTAAATCCATAGCAATCCTAAAGAAAATGTCTGAGAGGATTCAAAAGACTGAAAGTTCACCTTAGAGTAGGACAATGACTCGAAACATGGAGGCAGAGCAGCAGTGGAAATATTTAAATGGTCACTGATGCTCTTAAACAACAAAATTCCAGTTATTTAAAAAAAAAAAAGAAGAAACTATTCTTTATGTTGGTGCAAACTTGCTTTGGCAGAGTTGCAGCTGTTTTTGCAATGAAAGGTAGTTTAATAAAGCATAGATTCGGCTTGCACACCACACTATTCAGGTTCTTATCTAGAAAAGAAAACTACATCCCATATCCTTTTCTTTCAATTTTGTGTTGGTCTTGGTTGTATTCTGGGAAAAAAAAAAAAACATAAACTAGTTCAAGCGCTATGAGAACTTTTGCAAAAACACAGGCGAAACAACTGCATTCTAACTGAGACGTGAAACCCTACAGTACAAACCACCGTAAAGAGGATCGCTTGTTATTTTCCAATTTATTTTGTTTGTTTGTGTTTTGCTTTTGCTCTAGCAACAATGCCAGATCAATGCTTCCTCTGGGACTGCAGTTCCAACGACAGAGGAAACCACAACAGAACGTGATGTGGCTGAATGGCCCTGGTGGCCTCCTCACAATTCTGGTTAATGTAGAAGCCAGAGTACAAAAGAGGAGCTGAGCGGAGTCAAGTTTTACCAAAGTATTCATGTGTTCCAGTCCAAAAACTCTGAACCGCAGTGATCACCAGTGCAGAACAAGCAGTCTTGTGGTCCAACACATATAACTTTATGAAGCATTTGGAACTTGCTTTTTGGGGCATTTAAATACAGTTTCACTCTTAAAAGACCCAGAAGTGTTGAACCAAAACTATATTCACAGACTTAAGGGTAGAGATGTTTTAAAAGGATTTGCTTACCTTTAAGTAGATTTAGCAATGAAAACACCAACAAGGCATAAGAAAGTATTACACTATCATTTACTCTGGTTTTTTCAGTGAAGTTTCTGGCTCCTGCGCAAACACATCAAGCAAAAATAGTGAGAGTAAACTATAGTCCCACAGAACAATATATCCCCCTGTTTAGATTTATCTTGAGTATGTTTTATTTTTATTTTTTGACACATTTAACTACTCCAGGACAAAAATAATCACAGTAAATGCATAAAAAGCCTTTTTTCAAGATATAAACTGATTTATTGAAGGAAATCATGTAACCTTTTAATGCTCCAAAAATCTGGTTGATTTACCTCAGCAGGTTGCAGCTAATTCACATCTGCTGTCCCTCAAGAGAAAATAAGTAGCTTAAGAACAGTTCAGAATGAGAATAAGAGTAATGAACAAATACACAAAAAGAAACACAGGCAAACACACACAACCACAACTTCACCACGTATTGACATACAAAACTACACACGTCGCACAAACATTACTGTAGTGTTATCCTGAAAAGTAACAAAAACACTGATCTAATACTGACTGCCCAAAAATAGTGCAGGGGAACAGCATGGTTTGATCTTTTATGGAGGACGTTCTAGTAGAATTAGTAGCTTATTGAGAAAATAGGGACAAAGTCACAAGTGGGGGGGCTGAGACCCTTCAGAAACGTCATAAACAAGGAATATTTAAAACCCACTAAAATTCCTCAATGCTCAACAACTTCTGTTTATCTAGTTGTCAACAATGTTGTTAGTTATTGACTTTTTTTTATTTCAAATGTTTAAAGTTTTGTTTAGTATATAAAGACTCAACAGGTCTTAAAGTTGTCTCACCAGCCAACGCCCAGCTTTAAATAATCTCTGAATGTTATATGTCTGTCTGGGTGTGGCAAGTGGAGCTGAAGCTCCAAAAATCTGGTTAATTAAAGTTAATTCACAGTTTACCAGCGAACAATTACCACGTATTTCACATTGGATCAAGTTTGTTTGGATGGCTTTTTTCCCCTCAATAAAGTTGTCACATTTTGTTGTATTTTTAAATTTATTTCATAATTTGTCATACATGTTGTGGATCATTAAATGAGTTTTAAGTGTGACAAAACAGCAGGAGTCTAAAGGAGTAAGCGTTATTTCGGAGCTCTGCTCTCCTGTTCCTTTGAGTTATGCCTCCTCATTAATCAGCACACTTTGTGAGTTCATACCTAACGAGTTCAGACTGACGGCCTCCTCTAATTGGCTGTGTCGAACTGCGTGTATCCCATGCTAATTGGCTCTTTGATTTGGGTGTTCATGAGGCTAATCAGCTAATTAACCAGTTGAGTCTGCCAGCTCAGAGTTTCTGTGGGATACGTCCCTGATTCGGGGTGAGGCGGATGCTGCCGAGCAAATACTAGAAAATATTCAACTTGACATGATCCACCAAGGGCAATGAAACAGCCAGACTCCAAAGAACATGGTGTTACAGATGAGAGGGTTTAATAATGTATGCAAGAGATGTTGCATTGGAACAGAATGGAACAGGACACAAGGATATCTGTTTCTTTAACCCTCCTGATTTAAATCCTGGCAGGAGATAACTTAGATGGTAAAAGCAAGAGGCAGGTGGAGGAAAGGAGCAAACCTCTGTGCAGAGGTTGAAATTATTTTTTACCAACAATTAGTTGGTAAAAATGTATTATCCATCAGTATAAAGCTATGGGGAAGCTTTCTGTCAGCAGGTCAAGAGCTGGTTTAGACAAACCTCAAAAAGAAAGCAGCAGTAGAGTTATATTTGATAAATTTGAATATATGTTCCAACGAGGTTCATTTGTCAAATTAAAAGTATCTTTTGAAGATTGACGAGTCAGCAGGCATTAAACACATTTTTCTTTAAGGGCTACATTTCTGTTTTAAAAATGTTTTTTTTGTTGTTGTTTTTTTACTACTAGTCTGATGTAACATTGTTTTAAATGTGGTGTCATTACCTGAAAACAGAAAATCATCATCATTAACAGAAATATAGCTTTGAAATATCCATCTCTGTATAATCAATTTTACTGATAAAGTTCCTGAAATAAATTGACTTTTTAATAATATTCTTATTTATCGCAGGGGTTTGTATATACTGTAAAAGACAGAGAATTTAATGCAAATTCAACCTTTGAATAAATGTTAAACTGAGTGAAATTACTGCATATTTTAATAGATGCACTGTTTATTTTGTGTTTGATACAAAACTTGTTGTGAATCGATTCAATATGAACAAACTGAATTAGGCTGAACTATTCCACAGTCTGTGATGATTTGATTTGATGAGTTCATGTCATCTGCTGGTGTGGAGCCGAGCCCTTCATGCTTCCGTCTGCTGACAAACTCTATGGAGAAGTTATAAATATACATATAATTATTTTCTGCCCAATTACTCAAAATAATATTTTAGTATTTCTTTTCCTTTGAGGAAATTGTTCGGAAGGAAAAACGATTACAAAATTGTCAACCAAAAAAGGTTACCAACAAGCAGACACTAAATTGCCACAACCAGCAAAATTTACATCTCCTGAATTGCCAGCAACAACGTTGAATTTGAAGCAGCTTAAGAAGTCAATATTTCAGTCGAAGCAGTCAGTTTAAATGTGAAAAGCCTTAATAAGATGACAGTTTAAATAGCTTACAAATCAAAAGAAAGCTCTGAATCCTCTATTTTAAAATGGTGACAGCATGTCTAAAATGTGATTCCTCTCTAAGAAGTTGCACCACATGCATATAACCCACGACCTCAAGCAGTTTGGAGCAAGCACATTAGAGAATTAACCAAATTCAGTAATCTGTCAGTAAAAGACTTCAGCTGCACAGCTTTTTGGAGAAAATCATTGAATTTAACCAGGACAGGAAGTGTTTTGCTGAAGTAAAACAAATTGTATCTATTGTCTTCCCTGTTGGCATCTTATATACTGCAACTAAGAAACACACCACCGTCATACACTGGAGCAAAGCTCCACACCTGTCTGGTTTTCTTCCCACAATTATTCAAAGGCGGAAAAATTCTATCCAGAGTTATTTTGAAGAGCTAAAAGTAAAGTCAATACCTGCGACTGGCTTTAGTCATACAGCACATTATGCTCTGATTGCCTGTAAATAATCTAACAGTATGAGCTGGGATTTGAGACCACTTAGGAAGATGACAGATGGGATTGGTAGCAAATCCCCTTATACTCAGCTCACTTCATTTCCATAAGTGTCAACATGTTTGAAGTCTTGTGGGATAGGAGTAGTTATGGTATAAGAAGATTTGAGGCTTGGTTTTGTGAAATTAGACAAAAAATATGCATAGCTCAGTGCTGCATGCAGGAATGTCCAGGCCGCAATGCAACATTAATGAAATTCAGCAACACCACTGTGTTGGCTGTCAGCACTTTAGGAACGCGCTGCGTCCAGATGAGCTTGTGTTTAATGATAAAGTCGCCTCTTCTGCTAATGAGAGCTGAAGGGAGGCTTTGAGTGCGTGCGGAAGAGACGTATGGGGCTTTAAATAACAACAAATGTAAAAGAAAAAACAAAAAAAACCACTAAATGCACTCTGTAGCGAGTGGGAAGGTAATATGCTTCACCGTGTGTGGCTCTGTCATAGTGAAATGATTCACAGACACAGGGGAATGGATTAGAGGATATCAAGTGTCTCTTCAGCACTCGCTCCCTGTGTTTTGAGCCACTGTTGATACGTATGGGAGTTTTTCATGGGACAAAGAATCCAGTCAGGAATTCTTTTAATTGTCCAAACTCCAGCCGCCTCAGTGCTCAGCCTGCTCGGCCATAATGAAACACACACACTGTCAAAACATACGCATACCAGTCTTTCTGCCTTCAAAGTGATCAATTACCAACCTTCAACAGATTCCACATCTGGGGCTGAAAAATTACTCCATAGTACATATATTTTTAGTTTCACCCATGAATACGAATGATTAGCCAAGCGTCCTGACAAAGAACTGGTGTATGCCCTAATTTAATGGGTGATACTGTTAAGATTGATTTGCCACGGTATTGAAATCAGATGAGTTTTCTGGCCAGTAACAGACAACGATACCATGGTCAGTAAAGCAGGTTTTGGCAGATACCAAGTCCTGCAGGAAAATTTAAAAAAAAATAAATAAAAAACATCTCCATGAAGTTTGTAAACAGAAAGAATCATAAAGTACCCTCAGAGTTTTCCTGTAGATGCCTGTGTTGAGTTTGAGCTTGAGATCCACCGTGGATCAACACCAGCAGATGGCATGAAATCATGAAATAAAATCATCACAGACCGCAGAATGATCCTCACAAGTCTGTTGTGCAACTTTTTTCCACTCAGCTTTAATGTTCCATTCATTTCATATGGCACTCCAGGTCATAAAATTACCATTGCATCACTTTGCTGCAACACCATTTTCTTTAGAGGTACAATGTCATGTATTCCAATTCTGTGATAAAAAGGAATTTGACATTTTCATTAGTTGTAAGCCAGAATCATTAGAATGAACAGAAATAAACACTTGCCTGATATATATTCACTTCTAGAATTAATTTTAAAAAGATGACTAAATAATCAAGTCATTTTGGTACAGCCAGAGTGCAGTATGCACAGGTAGACACTAGGAGATGCTAGAGCACCAGCCCTTTTTCCTCTAGACAAAAAAAAGGGCCCCTCCGAAATCTTTTGTTTTTCTTTTTTACAGTGTAGTGTGTGGTCTATAATAAAACTCACACTACTAAAGCAGTCAGCGATTCGTTGTGCCACACAAGGTTCATTTTTTTATACTTGAGCACTTCCCCACCAAAATGTCTGTACGCACCATTGACTGAGTAGGAATGGGACAGTTACTGATGTCAAAGTATTCAAAACACTTAAATGACAATGTTTTAAAAACAATATTCCCACCATGACATTGCTACGGCCCTTGTAATTCAATGCCAAAATAAGTAATTAGAGTTTTATCACACAATAACTGCAGGAAAAAGGCACCAGCTCTCCTGCAATCCTGCAAGGACAAGCAGGTGTAGGCAATAATTGGATTAATGGGCAGTGATTGTTTGAGGAGTGCTGCCATTATGTCATTCCAAATGTTTTTAATCAAAAGTATACATTTATTGTAATGAGCCCAGGTTGTGTTTATCATTTGCAACTTTAAAAAAGTCTCAGAGTGGCTGAATGTGAGGAAGCTACTAAGATAGAGAAGATATATAAAAAAATGGAGCTCTTTTGTGGTTTATCTCTGCTGCCTCCTGTGTTCACAGTTGTCCCAGACAAAGCTGCCCTTGGGGTGAGCTTCATCCTGCCCAGGTGTGTGACTCTCAGTCTGTGTGTACCACATATAAAGTTTCCAAAGACGACTTCTCAGCAGGGCTTATTCAGAACTGGTCGAATCACTGAAATGCAACACTGGCAGATAGCTGACACTCACAGTTGACGCGGTGTCTTTACCGTCTCTGCAGGATGCTGAGCAGAACTCATCATTTCATCAGATGCAGTTTTAATGTTTTTGACATCTGCTCTTAGATTTGAGATGGGGTTCTGGCATGCAGCTTGGAAAAAAAAAAAAAAGCTAAAGGTGCATATCTGCTTCAGATGCATCCACACATAATCTGGAATGCAAGCACGAAGATGACACAGACAGAAACCTGAAATCAAATGTCAGGTTGTGTCTGTCTCTCTCTGGATCGTCGCCCCTACAACTGAGTCTCTCTCTTCGCTACTCATTCATGCAATTACAGCATAAACCTGCAGTTTTATCATTCAACATTCCTTCTTCCAACCCTTCATACCTACCCTGCATTTTGTGACAGCTGTGATCCTGCTTAGCACAACTCACAAATAGCAGTGACGTTTTTATGGTTAGATAACCTAAAAAAACACTCTTCATTTTTTTTCTTCTTAGGAAAATGGTATAATTTACCATTTGAAGTTGAAGTTCAACAAACTAACAGTTGTTCTGTTTTGTCTTGGGTTCTTTCCTTTTCCCATCGCTTCCTACTGATCCTGCCTGTCTCTTTTTCCATGTACCCCTGCCTTGTCTGCTCCCCTGCTTCTACTGGTTGCTTTTATTATTTAGCACCTGTCGACCGTGGAACAGAAAACCATGTCATGCGAACTGTCTGACGTAAAAACACACACCGACCTCCCAAGCTCTTGTCCCGGCAGAAGCACCCTCTTCCAAGCGCTGACAGACGTAGACCTGCATGTGGAAGGTTCCAGATACTGTATATACATGCACACACATCAAACACATCAAACACGTGCAGACAGACCTGCAGGCCTCTGACGTATTCTGATGTACATTAGCTAATGTGCAAAGACGGCTGGGCTGAATTACCTCTACACCTAATGACTATTTCATGTCTGGATGGAAAGGAGAGCAACAAGAACGAGAGGCCAGAAAGTAAATACAGGGTTGCAGTCTGTTGACCTGCATCTGTCTGCTTTGGAACTTTTATCGCCTGCTTTCTGGATTATTGGTTACATTATGATTAAAATGCATGGCCTATGTTAGTTTTTCTCTACAATGTTGACTCTATGGTGATCTCCATGTCTCATCCAAACACATTTTCAAATTTACTGAGAATCACTGTGTAGTTTAAAACTACAAGCGTGCAAAGCTTCTTTTATCTGATAAGAAAGAGAAAAGTTTTAGTAAACAGAGACATTTCAGTTTTAAAGTAATTCCAGTAACAATTGTCCCTTCTTACAATGTCATTTCAAGTTGAAATTATCTCAGCGTAGCAGAGAGTAACTGAGAACTTAACAGAATCCTCCGAGTTCACACTGAGGATGGATTTCAGGACCTCACAGCCATCCCACTGAGACATCAAAACACACAGCGTGTGACGGACGTGGATTATTTTTTACACCCCGCCGCTCATGGGCTCTCACTGAAGTCTCTCAAGCTTGTGTAATAAAAATGATTGACATTTTTTTTTTCTCTATTCAGGAAGTCTTGGTGTATGAGCGTGTAGTTAAAACATGCTGTTACTCCCTGCTTCTTCACTGCAGCCCTGCAGGACTGATCATACAGTTTTTGGACAGTGTATTTGGTTGTTTTTATGTTCACTTCTCACCTTTTTTTATTGGGATAAAAAGAACAAAAAAAGAGTAAGCATGGATTTTGCAGACATTTTTTCTTTTTCATTCACTTTCTAATGTCACTCATTTAATTAGCTGAGCGTACGCACTGGTACCAACGTTGGGCAATTGCAAATTCATTTTGCGCCACATGTCAGGTTGATTACTCAAAACTAAAATGCAGCCCAAAAAAATATATGAAGAGTTGGCAATGCTAACTCATGCATCTAAAAGAAGCCTAATGAGAACCAGATCCTTATTTGACATTTGTCTTCGTACAGAGGGTCTGGACCCTTGGCCATTGAGAAACGATTGCTTGCTGGAGGCAAGAACTCTGTTCAAGTTTTCAACTTTACCCGAGACGTATGTAATATGTTCGAAGCTATGAAGTTTAACAGAAATTTCTGCACTGTAAACAACCATCCTCCACTGCGAAGAGAGAAGTGCTGTCAATGTTACCTCGGTATTTGAAAGCGTTCCCAACATGGACTGAACGGCTTCGTTCCTCTGCTGCCATTTCTACAACTACAGGCAATGGGTGTCATCTTTCACAACATTTTCTGTTTGCTGACTGAAATTCTACCAGAGGAATCCAAGTGAATGGGAGAAAGCCCGGACTGTGCGTACATATTACATACTAGGCACATGTAGATAACAATTGACATCTAAAATTTAGACAACAGAAAGAAAAGACCTAAACAGGTTCTGCTATAAACAAAAAGAAAGCAACCCATGACTTTCTTTCTTCCTATATACATGCAATCACACTGCTATCCATGGACATTACTTCTTATGCAGACATTCTGCTATAACAACTTTCCCTCTAATCCATCACTGGTTTAAAAAAAACACATCTATCTCTCAACTTTCACTTCAAAACTCATCTGCTGTTCCTTTATTTTCTATTCATCCTTCTGTGCAACTCTGGCTTATACAACTTTAAGCAGTCACATTCAAGATCCAAGCTATCTGTCAAGCAGACTTTATGGACCCATCTCGCATATACGCATGAAAATGCATAAACCGACATGCATGTGCATATGTTGGAGATTTTCTTTCTTCGATTTATAAATGCTTATTTCTAATTTTAAATAAACAGCCATGTACACAAAAACAAGTTTTATATGGGATATGATGAGAAAGATAATGAACTAATGGGAATTGACAAAAAAGCAATTTCTATTAGACATTTATTGCACTGATATAGTCAAAACTCATAAATTTACTTGGAAAATCATTGTGAATTTGTTTAATGCTATGAAAAGGGGTAACTAATATTTAAAACGAAACAATAAGCAATATCATCAATTGACTAAATGAGACAGAAACTTGTGCAGATTATTTATTTAAGAATTCAGAGGCATATGGAAACAAAATTTGGTGGCTAAAAACCCCGAAACAGCCAAGTAGAAATAAACAGATAGGAAGATTGTTCAGCACGCAATCTATAATGTGAAAAATAGTAATGTGCAAAAGGTTTTAAAAGATTTGCAAAGTGCACCAGCATTTAAAATTAAGTGCCTTGAGTGAGGTGGTCAAGCAATAAAGTATATTAGCCCTGTTTGTATTGCATATGCCAATCACTCCTATGTGCAGCAGACTTTAAAGTATCAGTGTCTCTAAATGTATTAAATTTGATCTTAGGACGAGAAGAGTAAACAATCGAGGCACCTGTATATGACTATTTATCTTGCTAAAATAGTGACAATTTGGGTGGTAACATGACAAAATGTCTTTCACTGGGTGCAAAAACTTTGTTGATTCCAACTCCAAATAAAAAATGAAAATCTGAACACAAAACAAATAAGTAAACAACTATTAAATATTCCTTAAATTGGTTATTTTGAAGGAGACCAAACGTTTTCCATAATCTGCCCCTCAAACCGCACTGCACAAGTTCAATATCCTTTCCACAAAACCAGATAACTCTGAGCTCCAACTAAAATACCTGTCTCTCCATCTGAGAATCCCATTTTGGGGATAACATATCAAATATTTTTCCTCCAAATATTGTCAAGATGCCATTGAACTGTGCTCCTGTAACGCGTGGAAACCTTCTGCTCGCTTTAACTCGGACAGGGTTTGTGTCATATCTTTGGAGTAAACATTCTTTACACCTGAAATTGTACTCACCTATTTGATTTAGTAGAACGCGCAGTAGGAACAAGTAACATACAATAATCATTTTGTAAAGTATTCAAACAGAGTATTTTTAATTACATCTGAAACAAAATTTCTCTGCCTCGATGTCTGGTTGTGGGTGAATGTCTGAACAAAGAAAGTGCTCAGTTTATACACATGAACACATGTGCTGGAAAAGACCAAGAGATTCACTCGGTTATGTCTGAGGTGTGTATTTGAAGATTTAGACTTTCTGAAGGCGAACCCCATGGTGAGCGAAGGCAGGTTCCTGAGCTCTGTGTGTGTGTCTGTGTGTAAGGGGGCTTTTCATACAGTAATTTGTCTGTAATGTCTGGATTTGGAATTGACTGTTTTTTTTTGTTTGTTTGTTTGTTTGTTTAAGGTTTTTCTGGCACTAGAGGCCTTTATTTACAGTAGATCCTGTATGAAATGGGTGGAGAGAGAAAGGAAGAAGACATGCAGCAAAGGTCCCAGAGTTGGGACGAATGACGCGTCGAAGACTAATGGCCTCATTATGTGGGAGGCCGCGCTACCTCTACGCCACACACTGCCCCATTGGGGTTGACTGTTGTGTTTATAGAAAGATAAAAAATAAAAAAAATCAGTTTTAAAGAAACAGAAATAAATACATGGTTTGCGCACCATTTTTGATTGAATTCAAAGAATAGCAATTACATTTTAGGAATAAAGACAAAAATGATACATCAGGAAGATTTCAACAAAAAGGAAGGGTTGAAGGATGGGAGGATATAGCTTTTATCTGGGAAAGGAGAAGATAAATTAGAAATGTGGCATGATCCCCCTCCTCCTGGGACTGAGTCAATTAGCCTGCCTGGAGGATCTGCCAAGAGGATGGAGCAGGGGCTGGGGGATGGTGCTGATAAAGAGGGTGTTGGTGGGCGTGAATGGGTGATATGGGGACGAGATGAGACGGGACAAGGCCAAAGGTTGGGGGATATAAAAAAAAAATAAGTGAATGACTGAAAAAAAATCAAATGTTGTGCAATTCCACATGTGGAAAAGATTTGTCTATTTTAATTTATGAGTGCTGATTCAGTTTGTGCTTAAACGGCCATCAAATAAAATGGTGGTTAACTGTAAACGATGCCTGACGGTCAGAGTATCATACATATAACACATGATACCCTTGCATTAATATGGATGGGCTGGCAAATTCACTAGAGACATAAAAAAAGGAGCGATGAAAAGGAGGGTTGAAGTGATGATGGTGTAGGTGTGGCAGCAGCTGTGCTGCAGGATTAAACTGAGCATAGAATAAGGATGGTAAGAGGCTGAGTGCTCTGGCACGGAGCCACTTCTCTACCAGATCGATACATCAAATCACAGATGGAAATATAGACTGAACTCTGCCAAAAACTCCCTTTAAAATATGGTGTTAGTTGTGAAAAATGTTGAAAAACCCAGGAAAATTAGTAAACAAGCCACTGCAAATTCTGCTTTCCTTTTATTTCTTTAACAGTCTTCCTGTAATACAGAGCAGCTGGAGAGCAGCAGTAAGCGAGATTACAGGTGAGGGGAATAAGAGAGGCAGCCACAAAAAGGGGAGAGAGTCAGAAGCATGAACTGGCTTTGTGTGCAGTTAACATTAACATCTGCAAATTTAGGATATAGAAAAAAAAAACTAATGCAAAGACATCATCTTCAGATGCACAGTGCTTTGCAACAGCAGCTGTGCTCCCTTGAACTCTTTTTACATTTTGTCCTGTTACAAAATATCTTTTGGATTTGTCACTGCAATTTTACATGACAGAATAATACCAAATAGAACATCAGCAAGAAGAGGAAAGAAAAGTATTTACACAGTTTTCAAAGTCATTTAAAACTTTAAATCCAAAAATTGTGACATTGTGGCTAAATTGTATTTAGCCCCTTTACTCAGGTACCCTTGAGTAAAATCCAGTGCAATCAATAACCATCAGAAATTTCCAATTTTACAAAGTAGAGTCTACCTGTGTGAAATCCAATCTCAGTGTTGGAAGATCTCAGAAGTTTTTCTTTTGGAGAACATTAGTTAACAACGTTTTAAAAATTGAAATAAAATGACAGAAAGTCAAGAGCTACAATAGAACGTTAAATATCAAAGTATATTCACCAGTTAAATGGTCTGGTTGAAGTCTTCTGGTAAATCCATTTGAGATTCTTTGGAAAGACTTGAAAATTGATTTTCACAGACAGAGTCCTTTTAATTTGAACTTGAGATGTTTTACAGAGAAGAACTGGCATAAATCAGAGTGTCTAGTCTACCAACCTGGAGGAGAAATACCCCAAAAGAACTGCAGCTACAACAGCAGCATAAGCCAGTTCTGCAAGGTATTCAGAAAATTCTCTACAATATTTTTTGTCTGCTTTCACTTCAAATTATGTTGCAATTTGTGTTGATCTATCACAGAAAATTTCCCCAAAAACATTTTATTGTATATTTATAACACAATAATACAAAGAAAGAAGTTAAACATTTACAGTTAAAATACCTGCTGGAGAAAAAAAGAGTTCATTAAGTGTAAGGTAAAGCTTCTTTTGGTCTTAGGCGTCTTAAAAATTTTAATTGTGCTCATGTTCACATAGTCTGCATTTGCATACAATATCTGACTTGTGTTGCATAACAAAGTTATACAAATTGTAGCCTAGTTTTAAATCCCTTTACTTGCAAATATGTCTTTTTTTTTTTTTACATTTGCTTAGGCAAAGTGGAGTTAGAATAGGACAGAGTTGGCAATCACAGAGGTTTAAAACAAGAAAAGTTGCAAAGGCAACCTTAGCACATGGTTTCACACTAAGCTACTAATCTTTCAGTGACTGTTGTGCTAAATCAAATAAGTCTGTTGGACATCCTCCAGTGAGCTTTCATTGGAACAGCCAAATTATCCAGTCACTGTCAGAGAAGTGCCAAGAATATTCTTTGGGAAAACCTCTGGAAGTGTGTGCTTGGTTCTGTGTGAGGGTTTACCAAAATGGCATCCCATTGAGTCCATTTGTGTAGCATCATCACAAGAGGCAGCAGAGGGTGGCAGGTACTTGAGTGGCGGGTTAAAGAGGCAAAAATGAAGGAGGAGATACAGCAAGGCACACGCTCAGCAGTGTGTCACCAGGCAGACCGGTGTCTCCTTCCTTATCTGACAGGCACACTGCAGAACAGCAAAATCCTCTGTATAAGCCCCTCAAGCTTTCCCCTGGGACATAAGGGTAGAGCTGGAGAGAGTTCCTGAAACAATTCCAGTGCGCGTGTGGGTGTATTTGTGTGTTTGCTGTGTTTGCTTGAGCGTGTGACGAGTTGTCGGGAATCTCGTTATTTTGCTATTGCCTTGCGTTAAGCCCACTGATTCCCCCTCACCTTCCACACCACATGACTGCTCAAGGTGATGAGACGGGACAGGCCCAGTTTCCCTAATGCACGGGTATGCATTCAGAAACCTCTGCACAAACTCAGAGTGTAATTAATGGTCAGGCTGGCAATGAATAGATTGCTCTCCACTAGTGACAAATTCACCCACATGAGAAAAAGAAAGAAAGAGAGAAGAAAAGAAAGAAAGAGAGAAAGGGAGATGGGCTGGTTAGTAAAGTGGAGGGTAAGTAGAAGGCACTTTTATCACTAACACACGTGGTGGAGTTATTTTTGTAAAGGCTTTATAGCATCTGAACCATAATAAGCACATTGTTACGCCAATCGATGTCTTTAAAGTTGATCGTTGTAAGATATCCTTACAGACTTAAAATTAATGTGACTGTATAGCTCTATTCTGATGAGATATAAGTATAACACTGAATGTTTGCTTAAGGAACTCTGAGTCAAACAATGAAGGATCTTAATGTCATGCTTTATCATTGAAACCCAGTTTGAACAATAAAACACTGTGCTACCTGAAACTGCAACACTGAGGTTTCTTCCAGAGATTCTAGATGTTGGTATTAAAATGAACATTAAAAAATTGTTTTTTTATTTTATTTTTTTAGATTCATTTCTATGATACCAATATAATAATTAATTTGGTCCAAATTGAAACACATCTAATCACAATAAGAAGAGGCAAAGTTTTAAACAGATTGTCATCCTTCTGATACTGCATGTGATGTCTGGATTCAGTGAAGTGGCAAATCACAAACTTCTTTATATCTAGGCAGAAAATTGTATTTCATTAACCAGCATGGTTTTGCCTTAATATTTAAAAAAAAAAAAAAACATCCTTACTATTTCACCAGGAGAAAATGCATACCCAACATCATAACATGAGCAGAGAATGAATAAACCCCTGCTGTCGACACAGTAAACCCAGTGTTATAGAAAGTTTATTATGCACTGCCAATTCTGTGAATTTGCATTGCTAACTACATGATACATCACCTTGTTGTGGCAACATGGCCATAAAATAATCAATCCACTGCATCATAAATTTCTCAAATGCGAGATATCGTGACGACCTTTCCTCCCAGATCCAGACGTCTGGAGTGCCTCTCTCTTAGCCGAGACATTTTACAGCTAGGAAGAGCAGCCCTATTATGGAAATAAACCTTGCAGCCAAAAGCAACACTTATCGGGCTTTGACATCACTATAGACAACGATTTGAATGAAGTGATTAGCAACACCCTTTGAAGTATTGTTTTGGTAACACGAGGAAAAAAAAACTTGTTTTAATAAAACATCCAGCTCATCCCAAATCTCCCTACATGGAGTAAATGTCCCTCCTAAACTTTAAAGGTGGTTTAGAGAGTTTAAACCTATTGCTGAACTTTTACACTTGAATTCAAACCCTACTTGTTCTCAGGTAAAACTCTGCCTTTCTTGATGTGGAGAACACTAATCAATATTCATCACATTCTCCTGTCTTTTTGTAATCTAAAAAACCTGAACTACTTCAAAACTGTTGTCTTTTGTCCATATTGATCAGATCTTGGATGTCTAACCCAGCATATCTGTTGGTATCTGCACATAGAATTAGAAGAACATAGAAGAACAACGTTAATAGCTCAGTAATGGAAAACCTAAAGCTTATTTTTGGTCTTATTTGTTTCCTATGTAAAAAAAAAAAACTAAAGCAATCACAACACTGCGATATTTGATTGAGCTAAACTGCCTTGTGTTGTACCTCAGGGATCTGATCTGGGTCCAACTCTCCTTTGGCTGTACATATTCCTTCCTGGCCAAGTTATTAGTCAGTACAATGATGTTTCTCAACTTGTTTATTGCTGATGACATCCAGATATGTTGCTCGTTCAAAGCTTGTACATTTTAAAAAGGATCTTGTTTAGATATTTGTCTGACAGATATGAAGCACCAGTTAAACCACAACTTTCTTCTTTCAAGCAAGGAGAAAACTGAATCTCTGATAAATAGCTCCAGACATTAGAATCCCAGAAATCAGAAAATATATCAGCTTTTTAGACTTTTTCTGTCTAATCAAATTGTAGACATTTGGTTGTCCTTTTTGATAGTTAAATATCATTTGAACATCACTCCGAATAGTTGGTACAACCTTAGAAACATCTCAAAACTTAGACTGCTGATGTCAGACGCTGTATTTAAGATAATTATCCACGTTTTCATCTTTTCATGTTCAGATTATTGTAACAGTCTTAAGCTGTTAAATAAATCAGCTTTGGATCGTTTTCAGCCCATAAAAAATGCTGCAGCAAGACTTTTAACAGGCACCAACTGAAGACGGCATATTGCTGTAGGCTTGGTTTCTCTTCGTTTGTTGCCCGTAAACTTAAGACTTAATTTTAAGATTTAGGTCTTAACTTTTAGGGTGCTACTTTGTCAAGGTCCCTAGTGTATTGCTGACATACGGAAACCCCCGTTCTTCTTTTCATGCACCAAGACCAAGGAGTCAGAATTTGTTGGTAACCCCACACGCTCGGTGGGACTCAGTCCTGCTTTTCTTGCATCGTACTGACTCCACTGACCCTAAAATGGCTGCTGAAGAGATTTTTTTGTACAAGAAAGCTTTTAACTAATTAACTTGATGTTTTATTGTGTGCAATGTTTTATCTGTGTGTCATTGTGTTTTAGCTTGTTTTATCTGCAAAGCACTTTGTGATTTTTATCTGTGAAAATTGCTATATAAATTAAATTTACTCAAGTAACACAAAAGTAATTTGTGCATGTGTTCCTTCTTGTCTGAGAAGTTCTACCCACATAAAAAGGTTACACTTGAACATCAATCATGAAATAGGCTACCATTTTATCTACTTGTTGCAACAAAGTGATGGATTGGAAAACTGCCTTTGCTGACCCAGGGCTCAACTCTATTGTTGCCCAACCAACCATCCAGCCAGTGGGTTAGGCCATCCTCATGTGTCATACAACAACTTTAAGGCAGGAGTCATTTATTTCCACAGTGCCTGCAGAAAGGTAATCAAAAAATTTGCAACTGGACAGCTTCTTTAAAAATACTGCTTGCTTCAGTGTCACAGGATATGACAAGACAAAACCAGACAACTTTGCATAGAGGAAATCACAAGGTAGTCAGGTTAGAACATAGCTTATTAACAATAAGCTTCAGCATCCCAGATAAGAACAGAAAATGTGCCTCTTCAAACAATTTTCCTCTAGTGGCTAAACGCATATGGACACCATTAAGGATATTTATGGGGGACAAGTGAATAAATATAAACCATATTTAATTATCCTTCCACATCACAGTCGTGCTGTACTTTGTGTTGGTCTATAGCAACAAAATACGCTGATGTTTGTGGTTGAAATGTAGCAAAATGTGAAAAAAGTTTAAATGCTACTTTGCAAGACTATTTCTGCCAAACTTTCTTCAATATCCTCTCTAAAAATGCACTAATTATGCTCTTCATTAGCTAAAGCATCTAAGCATTTTCCTTTAAATCAAAAGGCTAGTAAAACAAAACCAAAAACTGAACATTAAAAAAGAAGCTAATAAAACTTTGATGCTAACAGCCTTTTGCTTTTTATTTGAATGAGGGGTTAACCTCCTCTGCAGTCTGTCCCCTCTGGCTTTAGGCAAAAATGTCAATATTTCAAGAGAGCAGAGACATTCATTTAATATTTCAAACAAAGGAAAAGTGACATTGCATTCAAACATGCAAACAGACAACCAAGATAGAGCTATAGACTAGCAATATCACATTAGAAACTACGACATAACCTACATCTTCTAAACTTTTCTGTGCTTGTTGTGCACACATGCTATCTGGTTTCTGCTGACTTGATGGACAATTTTCCACCTGAGCAAAGGGTTAAAGCAGGTCATTGTGCTCTTCTGAAGAGCCAGAGTTGAACTAGGGGTTAATGGGTTTTAAGGTGTGACAGCGGATCAGTCTATAGGTACTTTAACCGTAAAGTTAGCTTGGTGGTCGATTCATCACCAGGCAATCAGCAGACCCACCTTGAACCCAAAGGATTGTTGGGTTAAATAAATGTCCACTGTGCAGCTCTCCAGCGTAAAAGGATTGCGCAGCATGTGACCATGTGGCACATGTGATAAAAGTAATGTCCACTGCATGTCTCGTTAGATGTACCAAAGCTGTTTGTCCTGAGCAAGACCTTAACCCAGCCACCTAAAGTGTGTTTAGGTGGCTGACAAAGGGCAATACCTGGACCTATGAATTTCTTTTACTCAAAACAAACATTTCACACTACGCAGCTACGGCATTATTTTCTTGTAGGTAAGCATCTCACAAAGACAAAGTTTACTAAGATAAATTTACCTCATTAAAATGACCTGATTGCAGCAGACACAAGTATGTTGTGTTAGAAAAAAAAAGTTAGAGCAGATGTTTCGAAGGGTACAGAACACAATTATTTATCTGTACTTATCATCTTGGCTTGCAACAAGCTTCTGCCAAAAGGTTTAAAAAGGACGAAATTTAGCCATGTCTCACATTTTGAGTATCCCATTAGATTCTCAGCCAGTAACGAGGAGCAAATCCTTATAAACTAGTGCTGTGCCTACCTAACCACTTACTAATTTTTTTCCATTAATTGATGGATACCATGGTGAGGAGAACTTACTGATATAAAATGAGCAGCAGACTGGAAAAGAAAGGGGATGACTAGATTTGGTGCATAGAGAAATGGCCTTAAGATTTCACAAGTTGCTCATATACTCGGATTTTTCACACAAGATTATATCAGGTTTACAGAAAATGGTAAGAAAAAGAAAGAAAAAAATCAGTGAGCAGCAGTTGTGGGGACAAAGAGGCATTTTGCTGTCAGGGAAAATTACACAGATTGTTTCAAGATGATAGTAAGACAACAGTAGCTTCAACAACAACTTTTTAGAATCAAAATTAGAATACCATATATACAGAACAAATCTTGAAACAATAGACTATAACATTTGGTGCCTCTTATGTCAGCTAGTAACAGAAAACTGATGCTACAATTCTCACAGTCTCACTGAAGTTAGAAAATAACAATTTGGAAAAATGCTAACGAGTCTCGATTTCAGTTACAACATTCAGAATGGATCTGTCCAGCCTTGCATCCACGACTTAGACTGACTGTGTTGGTATTATGATGTGGGAGGTATTTTTTTGGTACATTACAGCCCCTTTGTACCAATGCTGCACTGATGTGCCTCATCTAACCTGAGTACTGATGCTTTTAAGACCACAGTGTACCCATTGGCTGATGGTTACTTCCAGCAAGATATTGCATCTTGTCACAAAGCTCAAATCATCAACAACTAATTTCTTGAAAATTATTTCATGGTACACCAATGGCTCCATAGCACTCCCTTTCGGATGTGATTGAATGGAGATTTGTCAGTATGGATCAAAAATGTCTAATGAATGTTTTTGACTCCTTGTTGAATTTTTGACCCAGAGAATTAAAGCAGTTCTGAAGGCAAACCTGGCTCCAACTTGGGCCCTGCAAGGTGTACCTCATAAAGTTACCAAGGAATGCATAGTTTTTCTATCAAAAAGACATTATGTGTAGAAATCTGAGAAACCTACATCATGTAAATAAGATGCAGTGAACTGAACCACCTGAGAAGTAAAATCAGTATAAAAATAAATGCCCCACTATTGATCTAGGGAGCATTTTTTCAGTTGAAATGTTTGTGGAATAAATCCTGTGGCGTCTTGTCTGTTCCCTCCACAGACTCCAAGACATGTCAAACCAGTCACACTGCCATGTCGTTGTGGAAATATTTTTCAAAAGAGAAATCAGCAAATGACATTTCGGAAAAACTCGACGATGTTTTGGGGTTGCTCTTTATGGAAGGCTTTTTTTTTCCTGTAGATTAAAAGCATTGTAAATAGCAGCACCCAAAAGTATTTCACTTAAGTAACTTTGACAGTTTCTTTTTAGACCCACACAAGGGTTAATGTTTAGGCACCAAAGTATGGTAATAGAGGGGTTAGTGTGCAAAATGCATTTGGCTGGTGGAGTGGGGGACTGCTGTATGCCTGACAAAGCACACACGTGTAAGCCAAAAACCCACTCCCTTGCACACAAAACAACAGGATGCTTAGTGACAAGAAATAACAAAAAGCATGGCATCGCACAAAAGGCAGAACAGACAGAAAGTCTTTATATAGGTACGTGAATAGCGAAAGAAAAGATGGTGAAGATGAAAAGAGGAGACAGGGGTGGGACGGCAGAGAAGCGCAGTGTGGCATGGGATAAGCCACTGCTGTTTGTAAGACTGGAGAAAATGCAGAAGTAATGAGACTGGGGGGGAAAACAGAATGCATTAGGATGGGTGTAACAATAAAAAAAGAGGTGAAACACAGTCCTAGCAGGTGTAAAGAAAACAACAACAATGAAGAAATGTTTCAGATGAAACAGTCCACACTGCAAAACGTGTTATTGTTTAACCATGCCAAGATCAGAAACTTACATAAAGGTCCTATAAGACCACATTATATAACTTTAGCACTGCATGTAACAAAAACAACTGAAAACTCCTTGCAAAAGTAATAAAAACTGCCACTGAATCATCCACTTCCACTGGTAGAAGTAAATAACACATCCCAGGCACACATTCCCCTGCAAGCGTGGAAACTATTTTCCATCCCTAGTTTATCCTCAGGTATTTCCCTTACTTATTAAATCAACATGAACAATAACAAAACACAAATACAAGGAGTATCCCAAAGTAGAGTTTGTCCCTTTAAAGATAAATTCTCTTGCACTTTTCCAGCAATAGTGTTTCACATTTCAGTGACCCTGATGTGTAAACTATAATCCATGACAGCGTACACCTGAACAGGGTATTCCCAGCATCAACACACTGTGGCTTTAATTCAGAGCTATAAATGATTTGTTTAAAAATAGAGAGAGCATCTCTATAAATATCTCTGTCTGAGTTAAAATAATCCTAAAAGCAAAAGGATGCGAGAGCTTCAAGGATTATGAAATTAAATCCCATTCTCACCTTCATCAGTGGCTTCCCTCTGCCTGCGTCCCGTTTCAGTCCTCAGCCCCTCTGAACCACTTTCCCCTGAGCAGGTGCCGTCATGGTCAAATAGTCCACAGAAAAGAGCTGTTCATTAGTTTCTTTTTCTGAGCTTTTTTTTTCTGTTTCACTCCTTCTCCGTGCCTTGTAGAGATTTGTATCACAGCCGTATTTATGTGTGAGTGTTGGCGTGCTCACAACTACCAAAGGTCCTGGAATCCCCGGGTCCTGCGCTACAGAGCGAGCATGGCTGAGCTCTTTCTCCGTCTTTTCTGCTGCACTCCTTTCCCTCCCATCCTGGCAGAGAGGAGGGGAAGACACTCAGGGGGTGGGACAGAAGACAGAAGCTGCTTTTAGAAAAACTCTTTCTCTATCTGCTCTTCCTCCTCTCCATGCTCTTTTTTTCCCTGTGTGTCTCTTTTGCCTCAACTTTTACGCTCTGTCTTTTGGCTTGCCCTCTGTGACCGATACTCTTTCACTGCTTAGCAAGGCGTGAAAGCAAAGCCCTGTGTCTTGCATACACACACACACACACGCACCCGTCTCTTTCCTTCAATGCCACTCCCTCTACCACAGTCCAGAGGTGAAGTATCTTCGTCACACAGTCGCAACACACTCTTGTTCCATAAAATTGTATATATCACCAAGACTGTCCCTGGTTAAATGAAGGTCAAATAAACAAGATCATCTTGTCTATCTCCCAGGATTAGAAATAGCACACTTTGACCCTGTTGAATGTCACACGTCTCAAACTGATTTAATTGTTCTTGTGTTAACCTTATCTAAAGGAACCGATGTAACAATATAACCCAAACAGATCCGAAACAGTCAGTTATTTATCCAGCAACATGTCTCTGGATTAAATTGAACATGCACTTACAGTAGTTAATTATGTACTGTGAGAAAAAAAGATGTCCTGATTTTGGCTGCAAAAGTGATATTTCAGAAGGTAAATTCAACAATCTGACATGTAACATTAACTTTTTGAAGTAAAAAATACAACTCCAAAATGATTATCATATCACTTTATGAGACACTTGCATACAATATTAGTCTGGAGAGTTGTTTCATTTAAAATGAAATCAATAAATACTGTTATTGATAAATATTTTAGAAATGCTCCATCAAATAAATCAGTATCCCCAGGAAATATGAATAAAATAAATATACAAAATATGTTTTAAAGTGAAGCTTATTTTATCAATCACAGTTTAATTTACTTTTTTCAACATTTATTGATTTTTTTCAGGGCATATTTATGCATTTAGTTTATTCAGATTATTTGTTTTATAGTGATGATTTATTTTGTAAAGCTTCATTTTTTAACTCGGTGTTTATGTCTTTCTACTTTATGTTCTTATATTCAAACGAAGGAGTGGCGTTTTCTCTGTAGTCAGATTGCAGTGACCCGAGAAAAAGCGAACTTCAGCACGTCAACAAGAGGGCGGAACGTGTGAATTATTAGCACTTTAAATCACGTGCCAGGACAATGAAAGACGCAGAATATCTTTGGCGTACGGGAACTGGTCTCCTTTTAATCAAAAGCTCTTCACAACCTGCTCAAATAAACACAACCCAGTGGAGGCAATGCCTACCTCAGAAAAGCCACGCATTTCAAAATAAGAGCATGACCATAGCTTAACTTCCTGCTTACAACGGAAAGCAAGTTGTGCTGACGCAGAGGAACCAAATTCTGTTTGGGATAACTACCGTAGCAGAAGACCAGTAAAATAGAATCGGATGCTAAATCATGTCGTAACAATCCTTAGCATATCATCTCAGGCTTCTCCAATGTCCTCCATATTGCCTGCTAAACAATTTGTCATCCTGACTTGTGAACCCAGTTGGTTCGTTCATGCTATGATGCTAGATGGTCCAAACCGCACTCAGGGGGAGGAACACTTGGTTTGACTGCTCATTAAGGGTTTAAGACTCGTTTGTGTGAAGCAGATGTGAACTCCCTCCCCCAAGCACTGCCCTCTGACCAGACTCTGTCCACAGAGAAAACTCTGTCCCTTCATTTGAATATACAAACATTAAATAAAAACAGTCTCATATAAAAGCTAAAAGTAGAAAGAAAAAGTCCCTGAAATAAGTGTCACAAAATAAAACACCATTATGAAATAAACAATAAAATAAATGCCTAAACATATCCTAAAATAAATAGCCAAATAGCTTACCATATATAACAGACATTCACTAACCAAACCTAAGCCCTAAATTTTTCTAACTTTTTTTTTTTCAAAGTGCCAACAAAACATCCATGCCATGCCTTTTGCTTCTTTTGCCTGAACCTTGTTCATTTCAGTTCATTTGAAATATTTTGTAATATACCATGTTTTCTTGCCTTGACGTTGACATTGGTACTTATCATGTTTCACTTTCCAGTCAACCTTGTTTTATATCAACACACTGTTTTACCAGTATACACATTTGGTTTGTTCTTGAACCATGAGTTCCTAACTAAAAGTATCTCTAAAGTCTCAGACTCAACATAGTTCAGCAAACTTCTGGGATGGAGTAAAGTCAGACCTTGTTTATGCTCTGACTCCGAGGGACGCTTAGGGGGAACTCATCCGGGTGCCGAGTCCACCTCCATGGAGGAACCAGTTGGACATTGTGGTTATGAAGGCCTCAGCCAATCTTTTCCCTTAAATTTCTGTGACAAGGGGGCAGCAAAACAATGATCTCTTAGAAGTCTGCCTCAGTGAATCCTACTTATCAGAATCATTTTAAAAGTTTCTTTCGAATTGGACATTTGCCATTGCTACAGTCTTCAACAACAAGCTTACTGGAAACTTCACCAGGGCTGGGCACATATTTACAACAGTCATTATAGTGTAAAAATTGAAAGAGAAGAGTCAAACTTGTGCTTTTTTTTTTGTTTTGTTTTGTTTTGTTTTTAGCAGAAGCTGTTTGTTTTGGAGTTGTACTTAACAAATTATCACTATTTTCTATTACTAGATCTTACTACAGGCTGCACAGTGGGGCAGCTGTTAGCAAGAGCGCAAGAGCGTTCTGGGTTCAAAATTTTGCTAGTTTTTATACTCTCCCAGTGTGTTCTGCCCTTGTGCTGGCTTTCTACCACGTTACAGTTAATGAGGAAGCCGAATATGTTGATTGGTATTAGAACTTTTTACTGCAGTCAAAAAAAACCTTTGTTTTCAATGAAAACCTGCCTCCACGGCTTGCTCACATGTTATCTAGTAATCGTGCTGTAATCCAAAATCATACTTTGTCACTTCCCAAAGATGCTCTCACTCTAGCCCTACCCGAAAATGGTTTCAAGCACAACTACGCAGCATTAAGCAGTGATTCATCGAGATGTGTAGCCCACGCTTTCATTCTCCCTTTCATGTTTAAAAGACTCTGCCACTCCTTTTCCTGCTGGCTGGTTTTTACTTGACCTGATGATGTTTTGTTGCTCCCTCTTGTTTCCCTATCGATTTGAATTTCCTGTTACAGTCGTACCGTTGATCCTCTATCAGCCTGATTTTTCCCATATTTTCATATTTTAATATTGTAAGCTATTGTCAACTGGATTTTGATGCTCTAATCAGCAAAGCTAGTCCCAGCAATGCAGCCAAAGTAAATATTTTTTGCCCTCAGTATGATCAATACGCTGAATAACAAGACTGTGGTAATGTTAGTGTGCCTACAATCAAAAATGGGAGGAAATAAGATGACACAAACATTATAATGTTGCAAGGTATTTTACATTTATCAACTGTTTCTTGTTGAAAACCCTTGATGAATTCTTCCAAACCTCATTTCTCAATGTAATATCTTCATATTTAATATATATATTTACTGTCTGAAAATATGTTAACTCTCAGTATGATGATTAAGTCATTTTGGTCTTCTAATAGAACTTCACATTGAAAGAAAATCCCTAACTATCTTTTTATAGTCAGCAGATTTTGGCAGCAATTAGATTATTTTAAATGTCAAGACAGTTTTTGGACAGATTTTCTTATGTACTTCTCAGACAAGCACTATGAAGATTTGCTATACAGGAAACTCTGTTATAATGATACAAAAGAAAAATGCCACCACTGTTCAAACCTGAACCTGAAGGGACAAATTCACGTATAATATGAACAAAATGAGAAATAACGGTGGGAGGTGGAATGTGATGAGCACACAATCACACAATTGTGGGATCTTGCAATGTGGACAATCTCATTGTCACTTGGAGCTTCACACCCATGCAGATACACAACCAAAGGTCAGGCCTTTATGTGCACATAAACAACTTCTGATCCAGATACCGATCCAAATACTAAACTCATGGCTCTCATCAGGTGTTTTCCCCCAGGCTTTGAAAACAGCAGTTATCAAACCACTGATAAAAAAAAACAATCTAGACAAATCACTACTGCAGAATTACAGGCTGATCTCCAACTTCCCGTTCATCAGCAAAGTTAATGTAAAAGCTTTTTAAGCAGTTAAATAGCTTCCTAACAATAACCAACCTCTTTGACTCCTTCCAGTCTGGTTTTCGTGCTCACCACAGCACAGAGACTGCCCTAGTCAAAGTGTTCAATGATATCCATATAAATACAGAGTGTGGGAGAACCACAGTGCTGGTTCTGTTGGACCTCAGTGCAGCTTTTGACACTGTGGACCATGACATCTTACTGAATCGACTGGAGAGTTGGGT